>CM044441.1:1719762-1734221 GCA_024363595.1 Xenopus borealis | reverse complement strand
AAGCTTCGCTTCTCAACAGCTGCTCAGAGCCCACTGAGCATGTGAGTGTCACAGACACTGGAGACCCGTGGGCCATATCTAGGGCTTTATTGTGACAGGTGGGTATGTTGTTACAAATTCCCTGGCACTGTTGGACTGTCATTCACAGCAATTCATCCCAATCTGCCAAGGCTGTAGGGCCACAGTTGTTCTTAACTAAATGTGAGTACAATTCTGAGGAATAGGGGGAAGCCTGCAAGTTGGTGCCATATAAGGAGCTTTTTTGTTTCAGCCTCTGTCCCCAAATATCTATTCCTTTTCTTCCCATATTCCCTGTACCTTTACTTTCCTGTTCTCTTCTTTCCACTCCTCTCTATTTTTTCCTGCAACAACCTCCTGACCAATGCTCTTTGGGGCATATGGACCTTTCTCTGAATTACTTATATGGAGCTGTGAGCTCCATGGGTAGAAAAAGTGTCTGACAGTGGTCAGGGCCAGATTTATGGGTACACAGATTTCAAACATGCCACAAACAATGTCACACTCATGGGTGCATGTGTATTGACAGTGGGTGGAATACTGGTATCAGACACGATTATAGGCTGGAGGACGTCAGCTGCCAGACACATAGAACCAGGCAGGGGCAGGAGTCCTTCCCCTGGGGGCATAAGAGCAGTGTAATAAAATCACACCCAGCGGTGCAGCGCGGACACCGCGTCACTCCTCTTGCCGGCTTGCCTCCTAGTGTGCGCCCCACACAGACTTCCGCCTTTTAAAGGCACAGGTGCGCTGATGAATGACGTCAAATTTGAAAGTATAAAAAGGATCTTATAGTAAAGCTTATTGCCCATGATAGGTTTTACCTGGTGCCTTGTATCCCGTGCTAATTTAGTTATCAAGTTCTCCTGTGTTTGACCCTGCCTCTGATATCTGTATCCTGACCCATGCCTGTTATCTGACCGCCGATTCTGCCTCATCCTTATCTGATTGATTAGTGCACACAGCAACTTCCACAAGGTGGCAGCACTAACACACAAGTTTGGCAGATTTCAAAATAGCTTAGAAGGTTTATTAGGCAAGCAAGGAATTTCAACTGAGCATGTGCGAGATTTCAGAGCTACAGTTGGCTGTGAAGATATAGGTAGGAGGAGTCAGTGAAATCCAAGATGGCTGCCTCAGCTAGAACTGCAGTGGAGATAGGGGAGATTTAGCAGAAGGTATAGTGAGCTGATCATTTACATTATACAAACAATTCTAACTGTTTTAAAAATCAGATTTCTTGAACTTTCACATAGTGTATTTACTTAGTAAATCATTTTAGTTATGATTGGTGCCCTTTAAGTCACAGTTAATTAGTATGAAATGAAAATCATGCATTAAAACATTGATTTATATTGAGTAGAACAGAATAATTTTATTGGATACAAAATTAATATTTACTTCATTGTGGCTCTCCTCTGGGAGACTTGTACAGCCTTGGCTGATTGGAGGGAACAATCCTGTATTTCACCAATCAGCAAAGAGGAGAAATCGGAGTCCCGTAAGTTATACAGGGCAGGGCTCACGTATGAATTCCCTATAATTTATAAACTGCATTGTGTAAGTGCTAAGCTTTCCTAGCGAGTTCTGGGAATATCCAGACTTCTTTTGCTCCACCATAACTTACATTACAGCTGCTTTTATTATCTACAGGAAATTAATTGACATGAATCCTTTTGTACATGAACTGTCTGACGTGTTGTACTTTGCACTGATATCATGAACTTAGAATTTTAAAAGTAAGTTAAAGGAACAGTAACGCCAAAAAAAATTAAGTGTTTTAAAGTAATAAAAATATAATGTTCTGTTGTCCCGCACTGATAAAACTTATCTGTTGGCTTTAGAAACACAGCTATAGTTTATATAAACAAGCTGCTGTGTAGCAATGGTGGAAACTGAAAAAGGCTATATGGCACAGGTTAAACAGTGGCTAACAGATAACACCATTATGTTCTACAGAGCTTATCTGTTATCTGCTGTGTAACCTGAGCCCTTTCTCTTTTGAATGGCTGCCCCCATTGCTAGACAGCAGCTTGTTTATATATACTATAGTAGTGTTTCTGAAGCAAGCACACCAGTTTTACCAGTACAGGGCAACACTGCATTGTATTTTTATTACTTTAAAACAATTTCATTTTTTTACTGGTCCTTTAATGTATCCATGTCAATGGACAGGGTTAGAGAATTGGATTTGGTTAATTTAGTCTAGTATGTCAATATGCCCAAGTAATATTGTCAGCCAGTAGGTAAGGATGCCAATATTATACACCCATCATTTCAGAGAAGCAAGTAGTAGCTACAGAGATACAAGTAACACAGGCCCAGCCATGAGTTATGATAAATGCAATAGGTGCTTTTGTGGAACTCAAGACCTACAATAGTTTCATGATTGCATTCTTCCCTATATGACAAATAAAGCTGTCACTTTATTGCCAGGCCGGCCAAGTCTGAGAGACCAGGGGGTTCTTTTTTAGCACTTTCATTTCATTACCCACTTTCTAATTTTGTTTCTTGTTTCCTCCTATGTACCACAATCTTTGTTCTATTCTCCTTTTGATTCTTGTATTCCCAATATGCTCTCCCTCCTTCCCTCTATTTTTCTCTGTTTTACCTGCAGTCATCTCCTGGCGAATAGTCCTATATGCATTTTATGGGTCCCAAAGAACTACTAGTGGAGAGCTGTGAGCCCCGCTGGTGGAAGAAGGGACTGGAGGAGCCCAGTGCAAAGAAACCATAAATAGATATGAAAGTTGCCTGGACCATGGGCAGAACTAGTCTGATGGGTGCCCAGGATTCAAGCAGTGCAACAGGCACACTTATAGGTTTGCATGCTTTGGAAATTTGCAACACTGGTGTCAGGCAAGACTAAAGGCTGGAGGGCCACCACTTCCAGACACATAGGACCAAAGAGAAGCCCTTCAAGAGAAGAAGCTTGCAGGCCAGTCCAAACGCAAGAAGTTGTATAAGAGATCAGTAGGGAGAATATAATGTTCGTCATTGATCACTGGGCGATACATTTTGCTCAGTCATCTTCCTTCTGCAAGACTCAAGTTTAATGATGGTGATCACAAGTGTGATCATGGTGACCATGATGGTGATCGTGGTGAGCAGAAGTGTGATCATGGTGACCATGATGATGATCATGGTGAGCAGGATGGTGTGGGACATGAACAGAATGGAATGCATCAAGATGGTGGGGGTGGTGAACATGATGGTGGGGGTAGTGAACATGATGGTGTGGATGGGTTGGAGCAGAATGGTGTGAAGGATGACGAAAACAGCCTGGAGTGGGACAGAGGGGACATAGAACAGAATAGATTAGTTACAACATGCAAAATTAATAAAGGGGGCATAAAAGGTATGTTGTGAGAAAGTATGCATATACAAAGTATACTGTACAAAAATCCCCAGCATCTCTATCAGTTCCTGTCCCTGTCCAGTCTAGAGTCCCTGTTACATTTACAGGAACCAATTATCCTGTTTGTATGTGTTTGGAAGAGAGTCAAAAGGAAACACACACACACGGGGTAAACATACAAATTCCATGCAGATAGTACTTTGGATAGATATGAACTTAGGAACCCAGCATTGTTGTATTGCAGTTAGGGTAACATAAAACATGAATACTGGTGGGGGCACCCTGATGACATCAAGGGTAGTGGTGATGATGGAAAGGGGTGCACCAATGATGAAGTAAATTTGTCGCAATATAGGCTGGGTGGCAACCCTACTTGCAGTAATAACTTCTCTAATACATGGTAAAGCACCAGGATCACAGCACAAACATCAGTCAACAAGATTTATTTGGAGATACATTGGGTGCCCCAGGCAAGGTTTCAGGCTTATCCAGCCCTATCTCAAGCCAAGAGATAAGTGTGACAATCAGTGCAGTTAAAATGTGTTCAGACCCACCCCTTTGTGAATACTGGCGGGGCACCTTGATGACATCAAGGGTATGTGGTGATGATGGAAAGGGGTTCACCAGTGATGTAAATAGAGTGATTGGTGACATGAATGAATGTGCCATTGATGTAAAAGAGCAGATTGTGGAGAGATTATAAGACAATCAGAACAGAGAAGGTACATTTAAATAAAATTGGGGTGGATCATGGGCAGAACAAGAAGGTATTAAAAGCTGACCACCTAGTTTATTGCTGGTAAATTTGTAGTACCAGCTAGGTGTTGCAATATCAGCTGGGTGGCAACCCACTTGCAGTGCTAACTTCTCTAATACATAGTAAAACACCAGGATCAACAAGTCAACAAGAAAATTTATTTGGAGAAACATTGGGTGCCCCAGGCAAGGATTCAGCCTTATCCAGCCCCCAAGTCAAGTGATTAGTGTGACAATCAGTGCAGTTGATGAGTCACATGACCACATAATCCAAGTTCACAGTTTAGTCCTTAATCCTTATTATTGTCCATACTAAATGCATAATACATAACCTACCACCAGCATACATATACCAGCAACATACATGTATATAACAAAAAAATATAAGACTCTTACCACCCATGTCTCACTGAATTCAGGGCCAACACTGAGAATATGCAGCAGCAATGGGTGATCTATCAATGTGCTACAAAGAAGATGAGAAAAGTATTAAAATAACTTAATATTAGTAAACATAATACAATCACACCAGGTCTGCCGAGTGACAGATCCTAAGTATACAAAGCTCTATATAGTCCCCTTGGCCACACGGTGTCTAATTCACAGATCCAAGACGTTTCCAAATTAGACAACACATTGGAGTCTGTCTCCTCTTCTCTAAAGTCGTTGTAGACCAGGGGTGCCCTAAAATATATTGGGCTCTACCTGTTGACCTTTATTTGGTGATCGTCAGATCTCAAGACACTGTCAACAAACAACTTGTATATATCAACCTTCTATTTCATGCTTTTCATTCAGATATTTATTATGTTACGGTTACATAAGAAATAGTTGTTTGTTAAATATAGCAATATACATTTTCTCATAAATCAGTATTTAAGAAATATTTTCCATGCAACAGAATGCTAACAGTGATATTATGGATGTAGATCATAATGGGACAACATCACTAAAAGTAGACCTCACATTAGTAAAGCATGAGAATCCCTGTTCTACACTTTCAATCTTAGCTAGGGTGCCACCTATCTAGTTTTGAATTGGACAGTGTGGATTTCACAAAGGCTGTTCCGAATTTCAGATCAGTGAAAACTGCCAAATAGTCCTGGAACTGGGTCCCACCACCATGTCATTACCCAGCCCCCTGGTGTCAATGCCCAACCTCTAACTATAATCTCCCCTCTTCTTAATGTCATCACCCTGTCCCTGAAGTATGTTGCCTCAACCCTATGACATTACTGCCCAAATTCAAAGAAGACAAAAGGTGGCAACCCTACTCCAAGGTATAGGTATATCATATACACTGGGTAGATCCCTTTGGGCTGATGGATATGGATTAGTGTTATGATATGTTAGTTCCCCTGATATAGGCCAGCCCACTTCAACTAAATCTAAATTATATACATGAATATTTTCTACTCTGACAACAGACTCAACATGTGGGAATGTGTAAAACAACGACCTGATATCACAGAATAATATTGTGTACATTTTAAGTATTTTTCTTAAAGGAATCCACACAACCTTTAATATATATATATATATATATACACCTCAAATTATAATCCTGTATGGCATCCTGTTGTGTATATTCCTATGAAAGAAGAGGATGACCCCCCATAAAAAGAAAGCCCAAATGATGATTATGGCTCAGCAGGTGGCAATTACTGGATTCCCAAGTTATGCCAAATGAATCCATCGGGCAAATATTATACTGTGACCCTGGGACACACTGGCACCTCAACACAATAAAAAAGTAACTCACTTCTTTTGTCCATGTTCCTTTCTTAGGGCCTGGCTCTGGGAGAGATGTGTGACCAAACAGACTTGATGGGGTTTCACCTTCAGCAAGTAACTCTCTCTTTCTATATGTGCTCTTTCACTTTTATTGGGCTCCTAAACTAGTCCATATAGTTGTCTGTCACAACTGAAATTACCAGCTTCAGTCAGTTGTCAAGAAGCAAATAAACAGTCATACAAATCAGAAAAATTTGAATTGCATTTATATTTGCATCACGCCCAGTTGGTTAAAAGTCAAGAGTAGGGAGGGTCACGGAGGGGGGTACTCACTGCCTGACATCCAAGCAGCCTCTTAACTCCCAGAATTAACTCCCAACTATCAAAGGCTGATGCAAAGTTAATGTTGAATTTCTTGTCAACAGTGATGGGCGAATTTATTCGCCAGGCGCAAATTCCCGCGAATAAATTTGCGAAACGCCAGCGGAAAAAAAAACGAGACGCGCGCCGAAAATGATGCAGACCTTCTTTATATAGAATAGGAAAAAAATACCACGCTCAACAGGTTCAGTTAGGATAACTAGCCGGTAAAACATCTGCCAAGGACGGGGCCAGTATTACAAATTTAACGGCAATGTAATGGGTAAGATAATCAAAAAAACATTGGGACATTTTAAAAGTTAATGTGGAAGAAATAGCAGTTTTCCATGAGCCACCTCATGCTCGTACAATTGGTTCA
The DNA here is from genome assembly GCA_024363595.1 of Xenopus borealis. Taxonomy (NCBI): domain Eukaryota; kingdom Metazoa; phylum Chordata; class Amphibia; order Anura; family Pipidae; genus Xenopus; species Xenopus borealis. The sequence goes on along the minus strand of CM044441.1, from coordinate 1,727,616 downwards.
ATTTTGATGAAGGCAGATGTTGGTCCTGGGAAGGAAAGTACAGTATACAGACAGTATTACGTCTGGTAAAGAAGGGAACATTGCCATGCTGTACATTCAATTGCTGATGCAACATACAAAAAGGTGAGATAATTTACCACCTCAGGAGTAGAATCCCTGTTCCCATCTCTGGCCACTATTCATGTACAACCAGGTATGTAGTATATGCTATAAAATGCCCATGTGACCTAGTCTATGTTGGTCAAACCACACATATGGTCAGAGGAACACAAATCAGCAATAAAATGCAAAAGGCTGGACCAGCAAAACAATTGTGGAAGCAGGACATGTTGTACAGCAGAGATTCTGTACACTTGTACGCAGGCCCGGACTGGCAATCTGTGGGTTAGGGCAAATGCCAGAGGGGCTGCTATAAGGTGCCATAGAAAGTCAGTATTTAGTGGGCTGGTGGGGACTGTTTGGGCCTCTATGTGGGCTGATTGGGCCTCTGTGTACCTGAAATGCCAGGGCCTATTTTGATTCTCAGTCCAGTCCTGCTTGTACGCTAGCTTGATAAAGAGCTGTGACGGGCTCGAAACGTTGCTGTAAATGTTGCCCTGCTATTGAAAATAAAGGCTTTTTATTCAACTCTGGAGTGCTGTCCCTTCTCAGATTTTCACAAGTATTCCTAAGTGTGGAGGGACACTGGGGAGTAGTGATGTGCGGGCTGACCCGATACCCGAGGGACCCGCTGCCCGAGGGAACTGCTGTTTGCGGTGCGGGTTGAGCTCTTCTCCTGCTCTCCCAGCCACCTTCAATTGCCGACTTCTGGTTTTATAGCCGCACACCGGCTCGACCCGCGCGGGTCTATTTAAGGAACCCAGAAGCGCAGGTGCGGGCTGGCATGGGCTGAGAGATCGCAGGTTAGGGTCAGGTGTGAGTCAGGAAAATTCCTACTGGGGTGGTGCACCCAAATTGAACAGGGTGTGTGCTGCCTGATTTTGTTTAAGACCTGCACATCTGATTCAAACTGTTGCCTAGCAACCAGCTAAAGAGCCACCAATGGACTGCAGGAAGTTGCAAAGCAGTCTGGGAGCTACCAGAAGGAAGAAGAAGCTGGAAAGCCTGGCAGAGGAAGTTAAGAGGAGGAGACAGATGGTTGATGAGATTAGAGAGCTGTATACAGACCCAGAGATCTGGAATTGCCCATTAGAAGCATTCCTTCTGACCAGGCTGGAATAGGGAAGGCAGATTCTGTGCCTGAAGAGAAAGAGATCCTGAGAGGAGGAACACCCACCTGCAGGAGAATCCCCATGTGAATATCCAAAGAGGCTGGTACTCACACTGCATGTCTTCAAATGCTGAACTCGCTTGAAGGTCCAGAATACAGCAGCCAAATGGACTCTGTAGTGAGTACTGAGAGATTTTGTTTTGTTGGTCTGAGTGAAAGGACTATTCACCTTTAGTTAGAGAGACAGCTTGTACTGGCAGGATTAGTTAGTAAGGTACCTATTGTCACTTTGCTAGGAGTGTTACATGTATTAGTTGATAAATATAGTATATAAATATTTAAGGGACATTAATAAAATAGACAAAGTACAGAGAAGAGCCACTAAGCTGATAAAGGGAATGTAAGGGATCAGTTATAGGGGAAGGCAAGTTGGGATTGTCTACACTGGAGAAGAGACATGATATGATCACTAAATATAAAAATATAAGGGGTCCATATAAGAAACTCTTATGCTTTATTTACTAGTTGGCCCTCTCAGCAGACTTAATCAAGCCAATCAGAACAGGAGGTTCAATTTCAAGGTGGGAAACAGTTTTTACAGTGATACTGTTAAGTTGTGGTGCCCAGATATTTACAGTAATTCCAAACAGGAGAGCTGCTGAACAAAAAAAATCTAAACATTAAAAAAACACAGAGGTAATAGAAAACAAAGTCAAATTGCAAATTGTCTCAGAATATCTATATCGATACCTACACACAAAGGTGTCCATAACCCCCCCATGTAATCCCTGTAAGCATTCAAATAAAGCCAAACAATACTTGACGATTTAAACATCGGCCTCCTGAAGTCTCTGAATTTGCACACTTAGGTATCGCTGAATGTTGGCCAGTAGGGAGAGACTGAGGAGCTGCTGTCAGAAGGAGGAGCTGTGTTTTCCGATTGAGCTCCGCCATTACCGCGACCAAACATAGTAGCTGTCAGAATATCACTGTCTGTATTACACTAAAAGCTTATTGAAAGGGGAACCACCGGATTCATTCTTCAAAGAGATTTTGTGTAGAGCCTATGTTCTCTAGTTGGAAGAAATAGGAGCAATTCTCTGACAGGTGAAGGGAAACAGCTTTTTATGTGAAACAAATGGTTGATTTTTGAAATGTAACCAATAGCAAAGTTATTGTAAATGAATGAATTAATTAATAGTAGGTGCAGAGTCCATGACGCTTTAATGAGGGATAATACATCATTAGTTTTGATGATTACTGTATCTCTGTTATTGATTTGTTGTGCACTTCCCACTAAATGTGTGTGCAGACAGTAAATTAAGTCATTATGCTGTTAAATATTGTTGTTAAATGATATTTTAATTACTTTTTAAAAGGTTTAATTTTTTTGGTGTTACTGTATCACTTAATCCAGTGCCTAACTCCTGCATTCGATGATGTCAGCTGCAAAAATGAATGCCGTAATCACCTTACCATGATTACTTTTTAATTTTATATTTCTGAAAGGCATGCTGGTCACATGACCAATGTTCTGGGAGCAGGTAGGAGAGAATGTGAGTCCAGTTTGGGTATGTCAATGTCAAGATATCCCTGGACCTGATGTATTCCTGCCACCGCTCTTCCCACTTGAGCCACAGGAGGCAGTGTCGAGGTAGCCTGACTGATTCTGAGTCTTGGGTGGTTCTCCTGCTCTGGCTACTGACTCTGGCAACTCTCCTACTTTGGATGCTGACTGTGGCAACTTGTTCTGGTTCATGCCGTTGCTCCTGCTCCGGGTGGTCTTCCGGTTCCTGCTGTTGCTCCAGGTGGTCCTTAGATCCTGCCCCAGGTGGTCCTCTGGTTCCAGATGTTGATCCAGGTGGTCCTTCAGCTTCTGGTCAGGGTGGTTCTCTGTTTCCAGCCATTGCTTCAGGTGGTTTTACAGATCCTGACCCTGTGGGCTCTTCGGCCTCTGACCTTGGCAACTCCTCAGCCTCTGAACCCGGCAGCTCATTAGCTCTGGTTCCTGCTCCTGATCCCTTTGGCTCCTCAGCTCCAGTTCCTGCTGATGTATTACTTCTGCCCATGCTTATGTTTTCTTTTTGTTCTGAAATAAAAGTTAAAAATAGTCCCCCCAACTCCCTCCTTGTTGGCAACCTTGTAACTTTGGTGAATTATTACAAAGCCCTTCATAAAAAAGTTTACATCTTAACAATACTGTACACAGAACTTTACAGCACTTTGGATGTTACTGTATCTGGGCTACAGGTTTACTGTAATCCTCCTGCTATATACTGTACCTATATAACCAAACTGACTCATATAATCCAGTCACTCGTATAATATTTTATATTCTTGAATCATTTAATCACCACAACAGTGAGTGGTTTCCACTGGCTGTTGTTTTGATGGAAAACAAATATGACAGCAACATCCCCCAGATGAGGAACAATGACCCCCCCCCCAATTTGTAAGGGGTCAACCATGGCTGTTGGTCCCCACTAATCTTTCTTATCTGCTTCAACTGAAAGTTCTATTTGTAAATTCTAATGGGCCTGTTTTATCTGTATAGATTATGGTTCATAAAGTGCAAACTACATTTTGGGATAGGTTTAGGTTTTCAAACTAAATGCAAGTAGCAGTAATGTGGGTTCAGGTACAAAAAAGGAAAGGGGGAGGCAGTTTATCTTTAATTTCATGATTTTTTAGAACATTTTCCAGGAGGAATCTTTTGCTGATCAACATTAATCTCATATTTACAGGTCTTTTCAGCAAAAAGAAATACATTTTTTTTTTAATTGTGCCTCCTCCTTCTTTTGATGGCTTGACAATGTAAGGGTTCCATTGTAAGACATTGGCTTCTTGGTTTTGATATTTTATTTTGTCTGTTCATGTGGTCATGGCAATTGTGTTTTACCTACAGTAAATGATAATGTATCCTTAATAGGGAACCAGTTGTCCAGGAAACTTACATTCCAAGTCACACCCTTATCCAAATTATACAAAAAGTTTCTTGGGGATGGAATTGGGCAAGTTTGGGGTTTTATCTTTGCAGCTGGTCAGTTGGTAGGTGAGCTGTTGGGCAGGTGACACAAACCAGGATAAAAGAACATTGGACAGTAGTGAAGGGAAGGCTGGGAAGAGAGCAGCTAGGTAGAAGAGACGGAGGAGCCTACTGCAAGACAGCAGAGGACTACAGACCAGAGGGAAGCCATAATGAAGCTGACCTTTATTCTATTGCTCTTCTGATAACAATAATGTAACTGTATAATTTTATAACTGTAAATAGTGTAAATATTGTTTTAGTGTAATTGTAATTGCTTAATTGCTGTAACAATCCATTTATTACTATTCAATGTATAATAATTTTACTATAAACTTACAGTATTGGTGTGAATCTTTGTCTGCTTGGTCAAAAGTACTCCAACAACTCCATTTTTTTGCTTGCTCAAAAGAACCAAAACCCTAGTAAGAAGGTTGAGGTATATTATTTTTATTATTATTATTATTATTATATCATAATCTTACACAATGAACTGTGAAGCTTCAGTGCTAAGGGATTTCCCTACCACTCAGTAGAACTGAATAAGTTATTCAGATGGAGGTGAAACATTTCCAAGAAAACTCAGAAAGTCCAGTTGCTTTAGACTTCTACTAGATACTATAGGTTCTGGTTTTTGTTTTAGTGCACCTGTTTTTATTTAGTAAAAGATATCAGATATCTTAAAATTTTAATCTCATTTTTTATTTATTTGCATTCCAAAACCTTAAATAGTACAGTAAATGTGAACTTTAAGAATGGTCTTGGGGTCTTTAAAATTTTTCATGAACCCTCTGCTTTAGCCCCTGACCCTCCCCAGTGTTTCTGTTTTGTTTTCTTTTTTATTGCATTTCCAATAAAGCAAACAGACAATCCAGCTGAACATCCAAATGATGTACATACAATCTATTTTTAAAGTGTTAGAATCAAAGGGAAAGAAACTGAGCACAAATGTGATACTGTTGCCAGAATATTATTGATCCACAGTTAACAAAATTAAAATAAAGTAATCAATAACAGAACAAAACAATGCTCAATGGATGGGGTAATATTATAAATAGCCCGAAACAAAGAAAAATTATTAAAAACACTACATTGGCCATTAGGTTCAACCGTTACAGCCATAAACAATTACAGTATATCTGTAAAAACTGAAAAACTCAACATTTATGGTTGGCATCTGCGTGGTCCAAAAAAAGTGATCAAGTATCTATAAAAAGCAATTTAAATGAGGTTCTGCAGTTTTAACTCTAATTTCTTCCAACAAAGAAAATTTAAATGGAAAAGAATGCCCGTAAAGAAGGTGATACCTCTGACAACCAAGAAAATAACATTGATTTTAGTGGCAGCATGAATAGGGAGATTTGGTTAGACAATAAACTAAGTTAAAATTTAAGTAGACCCGCCAAAGCCCATTTTTCAGAACCAAGATTGATCAAGAAAAACCTGGAGATTTTAAGGTAGATGAACCTTTCCAAATCTAACCAGACTTTTCAGATTATATGGCAACTTCGTAAATAACGGAATACATTTATATTAAACTCCTTACATTTAGGACAATAAAATAAATGACCTGAGTCATTACTCTTGCAAAATAGTTTCCCATAACCCAAATGAAACATTTTAAAGTACTGTACTCTCCAGTCTTCAGAGGGAAAGTGCTTGTTTGCTCCTTTATGAGCAGGAGCTGATTTTTCCTTGATGAGGAAAAGGGGCAGAATAACTTGGTGTTGTGATTCTCCAAAGAGGCTGTATTGGTATAAAAGGGGTCAACAAATTATTAAGACCCTGCCTAGAGAATAATTTCCAAGTAAATATTGAGCCCCTAAACAAGGGGTTCATCTTATGTTGAATAGGCAAAATAACCAAGATATTCAAGTGATAGTCAGAGAACATTTCATTCTTGGATTTATAAAACTCACCTCCAGAAATCTATTTGATAAGGTGTCTGGTTATAGATGTCAAATTAAAAGTTCTGAAATCAGGAAGCTTTAAACCATCTACGTTGTAAGCACAACATAGTTTAGATAGCGCTATTTTAGGTTTCTTATTGCTACAAATAAAATTTCTCTCTAATTTTTAACATCAGAGTGCTTAATTGAAAGCGGTAAATTAAGTAAAGAATAAATTCATTTTGGGAAAACTAGAATTTTGAAAAATGTTAACGTCCCATTTAAGTAGAAATCGTCCATCTGCTGCAGAGCGATTACACCTTAGTAATAGCAGGGATAATGTTTAAAGAGTATAAATTCCTCAAGTCCATAGGGATAATGAGCCCTAAATATCTAAGTTAAGATTTGGGATAATGGAGGCTTAGCTTGTGCAAATTGGAGAAAGGTATAGTAATATTTAAGTTCATAATTTTAGTTTTACTAGTGTTGACCTACTAGCCTGAAAAAGAACCAGTTTTGTAATGACTTAAACGTTTCTTACAAGGAGTTATTAACATCTTTAATTATCAATAACCGGTCATCTCCAAATGCTAGAGATTTCCAGTGAAATGCACCAATCTTAATACCCTGAAATTAGCTCAAAATTATTGAAAACACTAATTAGTGGTCCAAGGGAAAGATTAAAAAGTAATGGGGATAATGGGCAACAGTGTCCCTGCAAATTTTGAATAAAAGGGATTTCACTCCTGCAATCAGTATCTGGGTTTCAGGTGAAGAGTATAGATATTTAATAAAACTATTAAAAGGGCCAACAATCTGATGTTTCTTACTCCAGATATCTTTTTTAGAAAATCATTTTGGGTTATGAAATCATTTTAGGCAAGATTATAGAAAGTAGGTTAATGTCTTTGTTTAATAACAAAATAATTCTATAGGAAGAGGGGAGGAGGTTCCTTAACTGCTTTTGTTTTAATAATCAAAATTGACATAGAACAAGTAGGTTACTATTTCCCCATAAATAAAATGTCACTGAGTTAGCAAGGAAGGGAGATATTTTATAATGTAACAATTTATATAATGGAAGTAGCGGAAGAGACCTCTTCTACATTTACTAGCTTATTCACTGTGACATCAGCCATGGAGAAGACTCTGCTCATCTTTCTACTTTTCCAAGCTAAGAAAGCCATAACTATTAAATGAAAGGAACAAATACCCCCCACGCTTAACTTCTGGATAGGCCTAGTGGAACAAACACTTCCAATAATTGAACAAATCTAAACGGCAAGAGGATGCCCCTCTAAATTTACTAACATTTAGACACTTTGGATCCTAAGGAATGAATCCTACACAAACAGGAAGCAGGACTCACCAAACCACCCTATAGACTGGCTTGATTCTAGTGGTTAAAATGAGACAAACAAAGTAACGTTAATGGTATTCAGAAACTCTTTTGGGAGGAATGAATGCGGGTCTGATTTATTAAAGGGACATCAGCGCTATGCAACAAGTTGGCGCTATAGAAATACATGTTAATAAATAATAATAATCTATAGTGCTAAACAGGAGGCTAAAGGTATTTAGTAAGCGGTAAGGTATTCAGCAAGGCCCAACTGGGTGCTAGCACCTATTAACACCTCTCTCTCCAAACACTAATTTCCTCTCTTTCTCCCCCTCCCTTCTTCTCTTCTCTTCTTTTTTTCCTTTTCTTACTCGCTTTCCTGTCTAGTGCT
>CM044441.1:1667361-1696737 GCA_024363595.1 Xenopus borealis | reverse complement strand
TCTAACTGTTTTAAAAATCAGATTTCTTGAACTTTCACATAGTGTGTTTACTTAGTAAATTATTTTAGTTATGATTGGTGCCCTTTAAGGCGAACTTTGCAAGTGCCAGGCTGATATAGGCACAACAACAAAAGCCCTTATGTAATAAAAAGCTGCTCAAAAGGAGAATTTCTGTCTTATTTCAGATCCATATTTATTATGTCAGGAACAAATTTGTTTCTGAGGTCTCTCATTCTATCAAAAAGGAAGAATCTGAATCCTTTGAGTATGAACAACTGAAAGTCAATCTTTGTTGCAAAACAAGAAGTAACAATAAGCTTTATATACTAATGGGGTAAAGTGCAAAAAACATCTGAGCAATTTACAATATTTTGTATAGCATATTTGCATTTAGCACCTGAATATTTTTCTGAAATTTTTTTTCTAAAAACCTTCATTCAGCTATAATGAGTTTAATATAAATTTGAGGTTGGACTTCTGTAGGAATAATCATAATGTTTCACTCGGAATCTCTTATTTCAGTTGCAGTCAACTGCAGAGCAACTGCCTTAACCTTGGCTTTCTCCAGGGCGGTGATCCTTTCCATGAATCCAGTTTTAGCTTCGCATCTCTCTGCACTGATCAGCAGGTCAATATAATCAACCATGGACAGATTTTGGGGCCTCAGGGCAATCGCGTTCAAGCTCTGGAGACAACGTACAAACTTCTCAAGAAGTTGTGTTTGTTCAGAACTCAGTTTTTCAATTTCTTTCTTCAGTTCATCTACCACCTTTTCCGCTGTGACTTTCTGGTTGCTTGCCTTCTCGTACCTCTCCTTTAGGGCTGCATATGTTTTCCTACTAGATATTACAACTTCTTCCCATTTGTATGATTCACAGAAGTGGCGACTCACGTCATGCTCACACAGCTTACAAGATCTGTTCCAGTAGAAAACTTCGCAGAGACCAGCAATAAAATCCAAGGAAACTAGACAGGGATGGTGGCAAGTGGACATACACTCGTGACAATTAATTGAGTTTCCCTCTACATCTCTTCTTTCCTTTACAGTTTCATGTTCCTCGTACTCAAAATTCTCATTTCTTTTAATATCCTCTTCATGCTGTTTCAGTATCTGTTCCCTCCGTTCCAGTTCTTTTTGTTTGAAATCCACGTTCTCAATTTTTGAGAGAAGGTCTTCTATGACTATCTCTAGTTGTCTTCTCTCCATCAGCACTTTGTTAGTTAAGATCAAACTTCTGGACGTTAGTTGTTCCAGAGATCTAAGCATTTTCATTAAACTCGATTTCCCCATTTTCCAGTTTGCGTTGTTAACCAATTGACTGTATTCTTCATCCTCCTCATCATCAGCAGCAGTATTTCCACAGAGGCCGAAGTTATTGAACTTAAAGTATTCAGGATCACCATTGGTTTTTTTAACACATGGGACCTCAGCTTCAAGGATAGCTTGTAACACTCCTGGCTTCTCCTGGCCAGAAAACGTAGTGCATATCTGTATGTTATTCTTTATATCTTTGCCAAACAATGACAAAATTGATTGAAACACATAATTCTGTGATTTTGTCAAACGATTGGAAGATGATTTAACCACAAAATAAATACCATCAATACGGTCAATTCCCCACTTGGAGCTAAAGCATTCTTCTATTTTTTTCACTGTTAATTCATCTTGCTCAAGCCCTCTGGTGTCACCAAACCCTGGTGTATCAATAATGGTGAAGGAATATGGGACTACAAATTCTTCTGTGTGATTTATTTGGTAAATGACAACTTCTGAGGTCTGGCTGTGTGCTTGGCTTACATTGGTGTTTTCCTCAATTAGCTGGTATCTGTAGTTGTCCTCAAATTTCACACCAAGAATATAATTGACCAGAGCATTGATGAGAGTTGTTTTACCTGATCCTGTTTCTCCAACCATCATGATTACTTTCTTGGCCCTCTCAATATTTACAGTTCCAACTTGATATTTTGCATACATGCCATCTGAGTAGTTCTTTTTTAAAAAGATTTTACGAATAAGATGGGCTCCTCTTTCAGGGCTCTCCTTTTGCACATATGGCAGTTTATCCTTATCTTCTTCTTGAGATTTTGTTTCTTCAGATTGTTTTCCATCTGCAACCAGGCAACACAATAAATAGATATTGTAAAAATAAACTGTAATAATGACTAATTTAGTAACATAGTAAGTTAGGTCAAAAAAAGACACATGTCCATCAAGTTCAACCTTTTAATAAATATAACCTGCCTAACTGCTAGTTGATCCAGAGGAAGGCAAAAAAAAAAAAAAAACATTTGAAACCTCTCCAATTTGCCTCAGAGGGGAAAAAATTCCTTCCTGACTCCAAGATGCAATGGGACCAGTCCCTGGATCAACTTGTACTATGAGCTATCTTCCATAACCCTGTATTCCCTCACTTGCTAAACACCATCCAACCCCTTCTTATACCTACTGTATCTAATATATCAGCAAGTACGACTGATTCAGGTAGAGAATTCCAAATCTTCACCCTCCACTGTAAAAAACTCCTTCTGAATATTTAGCTGGAACCTCCTTTCTTATAATTGGAATGGGTGACCTTGTGTCAGCTGGAAAGACCTACTGGTGAATAAAGCATTAGAGAGATTATTATATGACTCCCTTATATATTTATACATAGTTATCATATCACCGCCTCTTCTCCAGTGTGAACATCCCCAATTTGGCCAGTCTTTCCTCATAGCTAAGATTTTACTTTTACCAGCTTAGTTGCCCTTCTCTGTACCCTCTCTAATACAATAATGTCCTGTTTGAGTGATGGAGATAATAAACTTGGCTTTAGCAAGAAATGCCAGTCGGTGGCGAGCAGTATTCAGGGTTGGACTGGCCTGGCGGGATGCCAGGAAAAAACCCGGCCTTGGACCCCCACCGGGCCAGACACAATAAATTAGTGCTCAAGTTCATACAGGATAGGAGGAAACAGAAGATAAAAGAGAGGTGGAGTTGTCCCAAAAACTGCTACCTATTTGATTTCTTCCCTGGGACACCACAAAGGTGGAGAAGGCAGAGAATCTGGGACTGTGGTCTCAGTAATTACCTAAACCCTACCACTTCAAAAGAGCTATGATATCCTATAAAACCACAAATCCACGGCCTCCTGGTAAATGAGAAAACAGATTCCAGCAATCCCTTGAGGGGGGTTAGTTATTCTTCCACTGTATAGAGTACTGGTAAGGCCCCATCAAGAATATCCCGTACAGTTTTGGGTTCTGCTACTCAAAATGGACATTATTGAAACAGAGAAGATAAAAGAGCATCTAAGCTGATAAAGGGTAAGGAAGCTCTATGTTATATAGAAAGCTTGTCCAGGTTGGAATTGGTTACACTGCAACTGCTAATCTATGAAGACCCAGAAAGTAATACCAAGAGCAGATAAATTAGAACAATTGTTCACAGCAGCACCACAAGCACAGTGCATGACTAGAGGGGTGTTGAGATGCACTCTTCCCCCACAATCAGTTCAGCCCCCAACCAATAACTAATTAAATATTCTGAAGACAAGCTTGTTGGGATGAAAAGGCAGCAGACCACACACTGACCTCATGTTCCATATATTTATATAGTTATATAGTAGATTAAACAAGACAAATATTCATTAAGTTTTTCCCCAAGTGAATCCTGTCCAATCACTAGCTGAGAAGGGCAAGAAATCACCATCTTCAGTTTGTCTTATAGAGAAAAATAAACTCCATCTTGGCTCAGAACTGGCAATAGTACAGTTGCTAGAGTTAATGTCGGTGACCTTGTAGTGGCATGCTTGCTAAAAGGGCACATTATTATTATTACAATACTTTATAAAGCACCAACATATGTAAGGATAAATAACTGATGATCAGACTTGGGGAGTACAATTTAAAGGGAGTGGGGATAAATGAGATACATACTATGGAAGTATGCCGGTTTATGGAGAAGTTCATGTTGGAAATATATTTAGAGGTATTCAAAAGTGTTTTTGTGGGAACTGAGGAATTATTTTTGTGGACTAGATTCAACCACAGGGTTGGAAAATCAGAGAATTGTTTGGTGCACCCAGGCTCTAAAGGGTCTCTTTGATGGATTATTACCCTCAGTTCTTTATGTACTTTATGTTATACACCAGTATGCCAAACTACTTAGCACATAATGTTTGTCACAGTGGCCCTGGACCTCTCAGATCTTGTGGTTGGTCCTACATAGTTCAGTCTGACACTGTCCAAACACTCCTACATACTATCATATAAAACCAATCTAAACACTATTACAGTAAAACCCTTCCATGCCTTCCTGGAGACATACACCCCCTTGTTAAACACAAATGCAATGAATAGGGCTTGGGCTGAATAATGTCCAAAAGTAATGGGTGATTATAAGCCATGCAAATGTAAATTGGGTGGGAATTGTGCAAACTTTTGTGGGAAGTTATTTATGCATCACCTTTGGACATTATAACTTACATTCTTATTTCTTCAGAAATTTTGGGGACTTTGATTTTACCGTATTCTGATACCAGCTATTGCACATTATGTTTATAATGTCAAGTACATGTGCACTGCATTGAGACTAGATCTGGTTTTAAGGATTGTTCAAACTGTTGATTGCTAGTGAGGGCCCCTCCACTTACTGGTTGTTTTTAGGGTGTGATTTTAAAAAAAAATTGTTGACAGAGGTGAAAATAAATATTGCCTTTTATCTACATTTACAATTGGTAGTTATTGATATAAGGTTACACAGGGGTTAAGTCCATTTTTTGTGTTAGTTTAAGTAAACTTTGAACTATTCCTTCTTTTTGCACTAAAGTTAGCTGATAGTATTAGGGTACATTTGGAATTGCATCATCTCTCATACAGTGCCAGGTACGAGCCTTGCTATGTCTGTGTAGCTTCTGAGTTTCCCCCTTCTGGGAGAACACACTTCCTTTCTATAAAAATAAATGTTTAGTTATGGTTCCACAGTCTGACTAAAGAGAAGGACCAGCTATGGTTCCACAGTCTGACTGAAGAGAAGGACCAGCTATGGTTCCACAGTCTGACTGAAGAGAAGGACCAGTTATGGTTCCACATTCAGATTGATGAGAAGGACCAACTATGGTTCTACAGTCTGACTAAAGATAAGGACCAAATATGGTTCCACAGTCTGACTGAAGAGAAGTACCAGTTATGGCTCCACCTTATGACTGAAGAGAAGTACCAGTTATGGCTCCAAATTCAGACTGATGAGAAGTGCCAACTATGGTTCTACAGTCTGACTAAAGTTTAGTTATGGTTCCACAATCTGACTTAAAAGAAGGACCGGTGATGATTCCACAGTCTGACTGAAGAGAAGGACCACAATCTGACTGAAGAGAATGAACAGGTAAGCTTCCACAGTCTGATTGAAGAGAAGGACCAGTTATGGTTCCACATTCAGATTGATGAGAAGGACCAACTATTGTTCCACAATCTGACTGAAGATAAGGACGAACTATGGTTCCACAGTCTGACTGAAGATAAGGACCAACTATGGTTCCACAATCTGACTGAAGATAAGGACCAACTATGCTTCCACAGTCTGACTGAAGATAAGGACCAACTATGGTTCCACAGTCTGACTGAAGATAAGGACCAACTATGCTTCCACAGTCTGACTGAAGAGAACGACCAGTTATGATTCCACAGTCTGACTGAAGCTCCAACTATGTTTCCACAGTCTGACTGAAGCTAAGGACCAACTATAGTTCCACAGTCTGACTGAAGAGAAGGACCAGTTATGGTTCTATATTCAGAATGAAGAGAAGGACCAGTTATGGTTCCACAATCTGACTGAAGAGAAGAGACAGTCATGGCACAATGGTCTAATAACGTGTTTTTCAAGAGTCAGCCTTGTTCCATAACATTGAGCATCAATCACTGATATTATTTCATTATCTCTATTCATTGTAATGTCTTATACTCAGTTTCATATAAAGAGAGGAACCCATCATTAAATGGGTAGTTCACTTTTCAATTGACTTTTGGCATGATGTAGAAAATGATATTCTGAGATAATTTCTTGTAACAGGTTTTAATTTTTTTTGTCATATTTGAATTATTAATCTTATTATTCATCAGATTTCCAGTTCAGAAATTCATCAGCTTATATGGTTACTAGGGTTCAAATTATCCTAGCAACCATGTATTGGTTTTAATAAGATTTTGATATTTAATAGGAGAATAACTGAATCGAAGAATGAGTTAGTAGAAACTGCAATAACAATAAACACGTAGCCTCACCAATTATTTTGATGTTTTTAGATATCAGAAGTACAAGTCAAAAGTTTAAAAAAAAACTATAAAAGGAAAAATAAAGCCAAATTGAAATGTTGCTTAGACTTATTCTAACAACATAAGGTGAACCACCTCTTTAAGCCTATGAATTACCTCTTTTCCATGATTGTCTCTGGCTGGCCATTTTCCCCGCTCCGGATCTTTCAGACCCTAAGCTGCTTTTCTGAGACCGATGTGGAACTAACTTTACAACTTTCAGTTTTATATTTACAGTGTTGAGTCAGCAGATAAACTCATCACATGCTGGCTATTGGGAAAGAGGGGGAGGCCGAAAGTCTCCTGGTATCACTTATTAGCAAATCATTACCCAGCTAGTATTCCAGTTAGGAAGATGTGTTAAATAATATATTTCAATGGGATTCTCTGAATGTATGGAATCTTAGTCAACCTTCCTTTATCGAATAAACCTCTGTAAATAAATTGTGGCCACATATTTGAAAGGCTGATTTATTACAATAATGTCGCACTCTGTAAATCTTGTTATTTAACCATGTTTGTTTTGCCTTGAAAATGAAAATAACTGCCTGTATGCTTACCTTGGACTCAGGGTTCAGTGCGCCGCACTCATAATCAACTGCCCTGTGCTCTAACACCCCATAGGACACAGATGTGTTCAAGTACTCAAGGCAGCCAAACACAATCTGATGAACTGTATCAACCTTAACATGTGTATCAATTGATTAAACCTTCCTATCAGTTTGCATTGCTGGGAATAATTATTTATACAAGTTATACTCTTAAAGGACCAGTAACAGCAAAAAATTTTTTTTAAAAATTTGTTAGTATGCCAGGAAAAAAAGAAACCCAACACATATTACACCACTAAGTTTTTAAGATATAACTTACCGAAACACTGCTTCAGAAATGCCAACAGGGCGATGATCCATCGTGCCACACTCGATTTCTCCTCCCTGGCTATCTCCTGTATGGAAAGTAGGGAGGAGAAATCGAGTGCCACACGATGGATCGGCTGATTGCCTTTTCTGAAAAGGAGTGCAAGCGGAGTTTTGAGAAGTTATTTCTTAATAAAGACTTTGGGGCAAAATTCATGTGAAAAGATCGAAGTTCGATCGAATTCCGATTGCACGATTTTATCGGATATTCAAATATGCAAATTTGGCCACTTCCATCATCAAATACTGAAAATTTGATAGATCGAATAGATCAAATGATTGGATATTCGATAATTCGAACCATTCGATGATTGAAGTACTTTAACTTTAAAATTTTATTCAACAGATTGAACCTACAGAATTGCAATAGACGCCTATGGGAAGCCCCCCATAGGCTTTATTTTCGATCACCTGCTCAAATACCATTCGTACGATCGAACTCCTCGATCGTTCGAATCTTACGATTTTTTTGTGAAATCGAGCGATCGGTATTCGATCGTACGGTTTTATCGAGGAATCGAATATCGAGGTAAAAATAGCCTAAAACTATTCGATAGTCGAATTTAGCCCTTGAATTGGTGAATAATAGTAAATTTGCCCCTTAGTGATTTTAAAGTTTAATATGTGTTTTTTCGTAGCATACGAACTAATTTTTTTTAAAGAATTTAGCTGTTACTGGTCCTTTAATTTTTAGAATACATTATTGTTGCCAATTGTAGCTGTAAAACCTAGAACATTGGACTTACTGCCCGAATGGGACTATATAATGACTGTATAATCCAGAGAATTAAAGATGCAGTTCTCCAAATGGTGTTAAAAGTTGTTTATTTGTGCCAAAAACTAGGCAACGTTTGGGCACCTGCCCTTTATAAAGCAGGAAAGGTTGCCTGATTTTTGGCACCAATAAACAACCTTTAACACCAATTGGAGTGTTGCATCTATAATTCTCTGGATTATATGGTTACCCTTGCGGGGGGATAGACACCGGCACCCGATGTTACAAAGAGCGATTGGTATTTCCCATTTTCATTGGTATAATAGGAAAATAATAGAGATAAACCTGCTGTTTAGTTTATAGTCCTATACAATATGAATAGTACAGGAGGAGATTTATTAACAATCTCCCATCCACGATTTTACCTTATTTATTTATAAAATAGCTTAAAAACTAAATTTGAGAATAATTTCGAATCATGTGACTTTTTCAGATTGCCATGTGCCAAAACCCAAATTTATTGACATTGGATCCAGAAACCCTCAAATTTTTCGGATTATCGGACAAAACCTAGAACAGACCACGACAGGAACATCTGCCATTGACTTATATGTGAACTCGGGAGGTCTGAGATGGATCATTTTTGGATTTGGATGTTTAGCAGTCTCAGGGTATTATAAATCTTGAAAAACATTTGAGGTTCTGCCCCAAAAAGTACAACCAGATAAATTTGAGTTTTAGTAAATAACCCCCTAAATTTTTAATAAAAGCAATGTTTAAAGGCAGTTGTTGAGTCCATTTGTAAAGCTACTTACATTTTGTACACTATATAGTACAGAGAAAGTGTTGGAAATAAATCAGAAAGCACATTCATTGGGTCAATACGTGCTCCTTGCACTTCTGTATAGTTGTGCCTCTGCCTTCCTTATGTCCCAAGTCAGTGCTGTTGTACCTACTCAGGGCTGGAACTAGAGGTAGGCAGAAGAGGAACATGCCTGGGGCGCTAAGGTAAAGGAGCGTCAAGCATGTACCTCTTGTGATGCCTTCCCCTAGTTTGGACCCTGGTGCTCCCCCCAACTGCAGTGGTAATTTGGTGTGTGTGCACTTCTGAGTATGCACATTTCCTTGGTGTGTGCTCTTCCGCTCATGGCCATTCATGCTCTTTCATGTACACGCAATTGTTCGAGCATGTGCATGAGGAAGAGCAGCATGGCAGGTTGCCTAGGGTGCAGTGGCGTAACTATTCACTGGTGGGCCCTGGTGCAGGATTGGTACCCGGGCCCCACTATAGGGCTCTCCCCCTATGAATTGCACATTGGAGTTCTCCTAGCCTCTCCAGCGGGCCCCGAGAGACCGGGCCCTGGTGCATTTGCACCCCCTGCTCCCCTGGTAGTTGGCGTCTGGACAATTTGGCCTGGCACTAAGCCTACTGACTAGGGATGGACGAAATTTTTACACCTTGTTTTGCTGTGGAAATGACACCCAATTAGTTGAATGGCGTCACACATCAAAAAAAAAATAACGTGCGTCAAAAAAATATTTGGTGCACATCAGAAGATTTTAGAGACCCATAGGGTGTTGGCGAAATTTTGTTTATGGTGGATTTTTTGCAAAGCGAAATGTGTCAAATTTGCCCATCCCTACTACTGACGCATGAGAACCCTGTTGCAAGCGCCACCTCTGAACTAGGCATATTATTGTCCATAATTGTGTCTGGTGCAACTCACACTAGCAGCCACTAGAATGCTGGAATTTGGGAGGGGGTGAAATGTTGCATTGTTTAAAAAAAAAAAAAAAGCATGCTGATTGTATTGGGATTTTGGGAAATGTGCTCTGAAATGTCACTGTTTGCTTGATAGTACCATGCAAAGTAGTTTATGTTTACTGTATGGTGTCTGCCATGATACTGGGGGACCCATGGCCCACTGGAGACCCTGACATTGAGGGTACGTGATGCCAGTGACTGCCTCCTGTAACATATATGTCCCACCCTAGCACCCCTACACAATGCTCGCTCCTCCTGCTCTACAGAACTCAGGACAGCAGCACCCACTACGGATCACACTGAGCATGTGCACAGTCTTGGTCTTGCAAAGATGTATAACAAAGTTACAAGATGACAGCCCCCTGTGGCCAACTTTGAAAGCATAAATCATTTGTTTGATTAGGCTTGTGGTGCAGTAAGTTCATGTTTATGTTTAGTATACAAAATACACCATTTCTACCCTTATTCTATGTTACACTTTCCTTGCCCTTTAAGTCCTTCAGTAAATCCAATAAGATGATTCTCCATAGTAGTAAATTAAGAAAGTTGCCAGAAAGAAGGTTGTGGTGTTCTTTTGATTGGGAAAATCATTACAAACAGCAGTCTCATCCAATGTGCAGATTCAGTTCTTTCATTTGTGGATTTAGGTTTCCTAGAAACCTCTGTTGTCAAGTTCAGCATCAGGTTAAATGAGATATCACGAGTTCTTGCTCAATTCTAAACAGAAAAGGGAAGTTACTTGGATTCCCCTTTTAAGGACAATAAAAACATAATAGTAATGTAACCCTATTTTGGCTTAAAATAGCTAAAACCCTCTTTAGCTACTTAGGAAAAGCAACTATCTGTTCAACATCAGTTGGAATTATCTGTTGATTTTCCAAGGAACAAAGTTTAAATGGGGAAAGGCACGGCTGTAATAATAATTTACCGGAACCATTCCAAGAACCATATAAATGGGGCATTGATGAGACTGAGCTAAGGTACAGCCATATTTTATTATAAGAATATAGCTATTTTCTATGATATTTTCTGTTGTATTTGCTTGGCATATATACAACTGCCATGTGAATACTGACAATGCTTAAAGGAAACACAAAAGTCTGACTTATATCCGGCAAACCATCTGCAAATAGCCAAGAGATTGAAGAGAGGAAACAACAAGAACCTTTGAGCAAAGAATGGCGGCCCTGCTTCACATCTAGTTATCTGTGCTTGTATAACTGTAGGCATAATAATACTGATGCCCAGACTGTTTGCAAAGAACTATTTCAATGCATTGTCCAACCCCCATTGTATAGAAGAGCACTGGGGCCAGCAAAAAAAGTAGTTCTCATGAATTATGACTTTTAATCTCAAAATTATGACTTTTAACATTATGGGGCAAATTTACTATTATTCCCCAAACACAATTAATTTCTATTCGATATTCGATCAGCATTCGATTTTCGAATGTTAATCGAATAGTTCTAGGCTACCTTTTATTCGATATTCGATCATTTGATGATCGAATACAAACCTATTCAATCAGTCGAATAAATCATTCGATCATTCGTATTCAAATTCGTACGATTAGAACGATCAAAGACTTCGATCGTAGGAATTCTATTCGATCAGGACTTAGTGTCCCATAGTGCTCCCATAGGCTTCTATTGCAATTCGGTAGGTCCAATCTGGCGAAGTAGGCAATCGAATAAACTTAAAAAATAAAATCCTTCGCTGATCGAATGATCGAATATTCGTCCATTCGACTCTATTCGAATGTATTAGATCGTTCGACCATTCCCTATTCGATGATCGAATATGCCACAATTCACATATTCGACCAAAACTAAGAAATCCTACGTTTGAAAAATTCGATCAAACTTCGAATCCTTCACGTGAATTTAGTACATCGGCCCCTATGAGTTTAAAAGTCACAATTATCAGATTAAAAGTCAAAGTCATAATTTTGTGATTAAATCATAATTATGAGATTAAAAGTCATAATTACGACTTTTTAAAGTCATAATTATGAGGGGCATGACTAGCGCGTGCATGTGAGCACACACGTCTTTATACAGCTCCTAACCCGGTGCCATTAAAAGATGGAAAAGCAGCAGTCCCAGAGCGCACTGAAGCGCAAACATCAACGGACGCAAAGTGCAAGTATGTCCAGAGGGAAGAACAAGCAGCCTCCCTTGCAACTCGCCGCTTTATGGGTCTCATCCAAGATGGCGCCCGGTCTTCGTCAGGCGCATCGTCGCCAGCACGCACGGAAGCTGGAACAACACAGCATACAGATAATTACATGGAAGGCGTGCAAGGCATAACTGAGACAAATTTAAAAGCTATGTTAACACAACTAAGGGGAGACATCTGCACAGGCACTAAGGGGTAAATTTATCAAAGAGTGAAGTTCCGCCACTTTAAAAATGCCATAGAAACTAATGGAGAGCGGCGGAATTTCCCTCTAGTGGAGGAACTTCACTTTTAACTACACTCTTAATAAATATACCCCTAAGAGGGCAGGGCCGGAGCTAAGAACAGAGCTACAGGCCATAACTGAGTGCACAGACCAACGTGAATCCAAGATGGCAGATTTGGTGGAAGTGCATAAATAACCATGACTCAGAGATTGATACGTAGGCTACGGGATAAAATTGCGGATATGGAGGATCCTCTAGGAGAAACAATATAAGGCTTAGGGGGGATTCCAGGGGAGATTTTACAGCCCCAAATGTGTCGGTATGCACAGGTCTTTATACTAAAAGCCCTCCCAGAATCTCCTACGGACAGTCTCATTATAGATAGACCTACAGAAAACCTAAGCCTAAAAATGCACTGGGGCACCCAGAGATGTGATCCTCAGAATCCATTAAAAGAAGACCTGATGCAGTTTGCCAGACAGCAAAACATTTTCCAGCAACCTTATAATAAAATACAGGTTTTTGCAGACCCATCAGCGGCAAAGTGCCAAAAGGAAATACCATATACTAACCAAACTAATAGTCCAGTGGCAAAACTCCACAAAAATCATTAATAGCGTTAATGCTATGGAATATCCCAGTACAGCAAAAACTGCATCAAGCACAGGGCAGCCTGCACATGGAGAAGGAATGGAGCCAAGACCTGAGCTGTTTTGGTCCCACATTACTAAAACAACTTCTAGCTCTGGGTCAAAAATACCCACATTGACCTCCCAGGCACCGGAGGAGGCTTACTTTGATCTTACCAACTGATCCAATCACCCCCCCCCCCCTTGCTTTCTCTACTCATATTGCTCGGCTGCCAAACAAGGCATGAATGCAAAGAGAGAACTGCCCAAAAAGGTGGCCAAACTGTACATATGTTATGATATTTTTGTTATTCTTTTGCTTTCCACTCTAACTCTTCACACTTCCTCTTCTGTTCAGGAGACTGGCATGGTAACTGAATTTGTATTGGTGGCAGCTGCTAAGGCAGTGATCCCCAACCAGTAGCTCGTGAGTAACTTGTTGCTCCCCAACCCCTTGGATGTTGCTCCCAGTGGCCTCAAAGCAGGTGCTTATTTTTAAATTTCAGGCTTGGAAGCAAGTTTTGTTGCATAAAAACCAAGTGTACTGCCAAACAGAGCCTCAATATAGCTTTACAATCCACATAGGAGCTACCAAGTGGGCAATAACAGCACTTATTTGGCACCCCAAGAACATTTTTCATGCTTGTGTTGCTCCCCAGCTCCTTTTACTTCTGAATGTTGCTCACGGGTTCAAAAGGTTGGGGATTCCTGTGCTAAGGGATCAGCCGAATATGTACACCAGTGATCCCCAACCAGTAACTCGTGAGCAACATGTTGCTCTCCAACCCCTTGGATCTTGCTCCCAGTGGCCTCAAAGCAGGAGCTTATTTTTGAATTCCAGGCTTGGAGGAAGGTTTTGGTTGTATAAGAACCAAGTGTTCTGCTAAACAGATCCTCAATACAGGTTGCTAATCCACATGGCCAATTACAGCACTTATTTGGCACCCTAAGAACATTTTTCATGCTAGCATTGCTCCCCAACTCCTTTTTCTTCTGAATGTTGCTCATGGCCTCAAAAGGTTGGGGATCCCTGGTGTACACTATAGCAAAGTTCTAAATGCAAAATGGGGCTAAAATGTCTTAGCATTAATGTGAGGGGCCTAAACACCCCCGGGAAGCGTTTTCTAGCATTAACTGAGTGTAAAAAGCAAAATGCACACCTCATTTGGATTCACAAACACATTTTCGGACAAAGACCAAAGCTCAATAGAGAACAAACTTTATAATATGGTGTAGCTGCAGCAATGTCAACTACAAAAAAAAAGCAATTTTGGCTAGACGATCGCTACCTATAACAAGTGTAAAACATTTGGCTGATCCCAAAGGTAGATGTTTGATTATTATTTGTACTATAAACCAGCAACAGTATACCCTGGTGAATTTGTACTCTCTAAATACGAATCAAAATCAAAAAAGTCCTAGAGCAAGTTGCAAAGCCTCAAGCAAGGTAGAGTCATAATAGGTGGGGACTTTAGTAACATACTAGACCCAGACATGGATAGAACCCCAAAAGCAGACCTACTACCTCCACATTACCATAATATAATACTTAGGAAATCCACCAGTTTTACTAAACTCTTGGCACAATATAACTTATATGACATACTGTATGGAGAGTGCACAACCCTATAGTGAGGGACTACACCTACTATTCAGCCCACCACAAATCATATACTAGAACAGATTTATTTCTAACCTATCCTCAATCGCTCAAACACACTTCTAAATGCACAATACAGAACACATAATGGACAGATCACTCATTAGTTGTATTCACACTGCATGAAAAACATCTATTTTATATAAACTATAGTAGTACTTATCTGTTATCTACTGTGTATCCTGTGCTTGAATGGCTGCCCCCATGGCTACACAGCAGCTTGTTTATATAAACTATAGTAGTACTTATCTGTTATCTACTGTGTATCCTGTGCTTGAATGGCTGCCCCCATGGCTACACAGCAGCTTGTTTATATAAACTACAGTAGTACTTAATCTGAATCAAGCACACCAGTTGTACCAGTGCAGCACAACAGTAAATTATATTTTCATGAATTTAAAAGACTCATCTTTTTATGTTACTGTTTATAGGCGGAGTGGTGAGCAGTGAGGGAGGAGTTTGAAGGGCCATTGTATTTTCTTTTACACATACAGGCATCTTCCTTCTTTCAGGCATGTTTATATACTGATTGGTTTGCCCTGACAATTTAAAGGATACTGTCATGGGAAAACATGTTTTTTTCAAAATGCACCGGTTTATAGTTACACAGTTACATAGTTAAATTGGGTTGAAAACAGACAAAGTCCATCAATGGGTGAAAGTGAAATTTCACCCTTTGATAAATACGCCTTCAAAAATCCCATAGAAATGAATGGAGAGCTGCTGAATTTCCCTCTAATGGCGGAACTTCACTCTTAACTTCACTATTTGATGAATCTACCCCAAAGAGTCGGGGAATCCTGACTTTCCAGTTATTAAACAGAAGGGCTAACTGCAGTACTCACCAGTTTCCCCCAGAGAGCTGCAATAGAACAGCGCCACCATCTGATCTGCACTGCAGCAAAGGTTGGGAGAAGAAAAAAAGTCTTTGAATGAAGCTTTATCCACAAATATATTTTATATACTGTATATATCTTTATATATAAATGGTGAGTCCCGGGAATAATAATAACATATGGGAAACAGTATAATGATTCCAAAACATACAGTAATTATTATTATTATTACTACCCTTTAGCAATACTAATCTCCACCAGCTTGTTCCCTACTGTGTAATCTCAGGACATTACACCAACCAATTAGAATTGAGCATATCATATATCACAAAAGCAAGCCAAGCAGTAACTAGAATAATATACATCAGGTATATTATTTGCTCATTGTCCCTGTAGCATCCTGGGAATTTCCCTGACTCAGTTGTATTCATCTCAGTGGGAGTGGAGATACATAGAGAGAGTTAATACACCAATGATTCCAACACCAACTAGAGCCCCCCAGCTGTCAGCAGATAACTTCAAATTTTGGTGAGCTAAACCCCAAAGAATTGTAAATTTATTCAGAGCACCCCTCTGCATACTTCTATTTTTAGTGGTTTGTGAGATATTGGCAGTTTTAGACAGTTATAGTGCTAACTCTCTTTGATGGTCAAAGTGGTACCGACCCCTGTCCATGCACTTCTTGTATTCTGTTAACCCTTGTTTTGCAAACCACAGTCGAACCTAAAAACTCATCTCAGAAACTGTAAAAAGTGAATGTAGACTGCACAAGTTCTGAGAGATGCAATTTTATAGCATTCATGGTTTGTACCCCCCCCTATAACAGGGCTGCAGTGATGGTTTTTGCTTCAGTCTTAAGAAGTGATGTGAATGCAGCCATCGTATTTGCCTGGTAACCCTACAGTGGGCGCTAGCTAATGATTCTCACCCAGGCACCATGACCCCTTACCCAGAATGCAGGACAGAGGGGCTCAGAGAAGGAGGCAGAGAAGGTGTGTAAGTGTCTGATTGGCTCACTCAGCTCATAACAGGACAGACGTCCAGACTCATTGTCCAACCAGATCCTGATTTTCCTGCACAAAGGAATGTGGGCTAAACTTCTCGATTTACCATTATGTAGTACTAAGTATTTATTATTCAAACTGCGCAAACACCAGGACTTGTTATTATTCCCAATGCAGGACTGGTTTCCTTTCCTCTCTATACTGGGATAGGCCACCCCTATGCCCCAGCAGCCAGACGTACTGACCTCCATCTCCCAGTAGTGTTGTCCTGAGAGGAAAATCATGGCACCTAAAGCCTGATCGAAGTGCTGAAATCTCTTTGGGGATGGTGGGTAATTTTGGTGTGCCGGTGAGTAGGAGGCGCATTTCTTATCTGCGGATATGGATACATAATCAAAGACTGTGTTTATATCCAGTAACAGGTCGGCAGCCTCCCGCCCATAGCTAAACCTTTCTTTTGCCTCAGCCACAATCCTTTCTAAACCAGTGAGTAAAGTCTCAGAAATCAGGGCCACATCCAGATCATTATAACTATCGTAATCTGTCCCCTCAGCCCCACAACTGGCAGCTCCATCTGATTCCTGTTCCTGTAGGAAAGGGAGTGGATCTGTCATGTTGCACAGCTCCTCAATGTGACTGATCCTCCTGGTCAAATTGTCCTCCTTTATGTCCAGCTGCTGGATAAGATCCGAGAGTTGGAGTAAAATCACATCTTTCTGCCTGGAGATCTCACTCAGTACCTGTTTTTCCAGGGCTTCCAGCTGTTCCCTGATCTCCACAAAGAAGCCAATAACAAGGTCTGTCTCACTGTCTGCTCTTTCCTGGACTTCTCTCCTGTTTCCCTGCAATGTCCAGACTCTACTTTCAGTATCCACTCTCTCTGGTCTCAGCTTCTCCAGGATAATTCTCAGTTCCTCTTTCTTCTTCTCAGAGGCCTCATCCAGCAGCTCCACCTTGTGGCCCCTGTGCTTTCCGGCTAGACAGCAGGACACACAGATACAGGCCTTGCAGCAGTAATACTCCATGATCCGCTTGTGTACAGAACATTTTCTGTCGATGAAGGAAGCAGTGGGTTGAGTCAGTACATGTTCTGTTGACTTGTTGTGCATCCTCAGGTGCTTATTACACACAGAAGCCTCACAGTGCAGACAGGATTTAACGGCAGCCACATGGGAGTCACAGTAGGTGCAGGTAATCCCAGTCTCGCCTGGTTTTGGCTGAGCAGAAAGGAATCGCTCTGCTATGTTACCCAGAGTTCTGTTCCTGGGCAGGGCAGGGCGCTCCTGAAACTGTGTTCTGCATTCAGGGCAGGAATAAGCCCCAGATCCCTCCTGGGTGCCCAGCACCATCTCAATGCAGCCCTGGCAGAAGTTATGGCCACATGGCAGCATTACAGGATCAGTATAAATATTCAGGCAGATGGAACAGTTCAGCTCGTCTTTCAGATCAGCAGCCGACGCCATTGCTGAAAGCAGGAACAAGAAATGAAGTTATCTTTTCACAAATACAAACAGCACTTTATATCTCAGTGTGCTAAAATAGAACTAAAGCGTAAGTAAAGAAGTGTGTATAAATGTACCAGCCCGCAGCAACCACAGCCCTTTAGCAGTAAAGATCTGTGTCTCCCCAGTAGATGCCCCAGTAGCTCCCCATCTTCTTTTCTACTGATTCACTGATTCACATGCTCTGTGCTGCTGTCACTTACTGAGCTTAGGGACCCACTCACAATATACAGTACTATTCTGTTTCAGCTGCTGTAGCTATGTAATTACTGATCCCTAGACTATCCCAAGTCCCAATGGATGGCAATAACTTACATAAGGGCAGTATCCACAGATAGGCGACTCAATGGAAGACACAGATGAAGATTCTGAAGAGGTTTAATCTTGCAGTGTAGATCTTAGTGACAAATTCCATAGGTCAAAACAAATTAGCTTTACCAGGTACAGAGAGAGATGCAGCGCATGCTTACACATACTTGTCTGCAGGAACACTGACTATGGGAGGGGTGGCTACATGGGAGGAACCAAACTACAGGGGAGTGAGAGGAACAAACTTGCTACAGGCAAACTTAGCTGATAAATATCATAACATATACACGTGGGACACAACAAGTACACCTGATGTCATAGAAATATAGTCACAAAATACAGTACACATAGGGGCAGATTTACAAAATTCACATGAAGGATTCGAAGTTCGATCGAATTCACTTCGACCAGTGAATTTTGTAAATTAGATCGAATTATTCGAATAAAATTTCATTCCGATATTCGAGCATTCGAAGAAGTACTTCCCCCTTTAAATTTTTATTCGACCACCTAGTTCGTCAGATCAAAGCTACCAAATTGGGTTTACTTATTTTCGATCAAATAAAAATAATTCGATCGATCGGAAAAATCATTCGAACCAATCGATTCAAACTATTTATCGATCAAATTTTTCCTATTCGATCATTCGACCAATCGAATTGCGGTAAAATCTTTCAAATTCGATATTTGAATTCGAAGGATTTTACTTCACTTCCTATTCACATGGTCAAATTTCGATTTTTTTTTTCCAATTCAAAATTTGACCAATGATAAATCTGCCCCATAGTGTCCCATGAAACATAGTCACAATATAAGGCTGATTAGTCATTAATACACATAATTACTACATGGCAGCACAGAAACCAGTGTAATTAGCATCAGAAATTAAAGGGATACTGTCACAGGACAGCATGTTATTTTTAAAGGACAAGGAAAGACAGAATTGACTTGGGGCTTATAGAAGCGAGCACCACGTAGATCAGTACTTCCTTATGCGTGCTGATGCGCATTTCCCTGGACTGAGGGATGCGCATTAGAACTAAAAAGTCGATTTTAAAGTTAAAGTTCGGCATTCTAATGCGCATGCACAAGTGGTGCTCGCTTCTATAACCCGGGGCTGGTGCAGATTTCGCCTGATAGGAGCACTGGCCCAGGGTTTGCGGTACATCAGTTTATTCACTTGGGGGTGCCTTACATTTGGCACCCACAAGTCAATCTGCCTTTCCTTCTCCTTTAAGAGCATGGCTGGCACTTAATTGCCTGGGAACCTACATTTGGATGGTATCTCAGAAACCTAGGGTCAAAGAGGTCAAACAGATGTTAAAATAAGTATAAGTTGGTAAAGATTCCAAGGATGTAGTTTCACCTCTGTAAGGAAAAGATTATGTTTATACATAAATCTATCTCTGATTTCTACTATGTGTTTGTTATGTATTGTATAGTATATATGCTGGTATTTAATCCATTAATGTTAGTTAGTTAATAGATATGTTTGTTTCCATAATAATGGTAAGTTTTGGATATTTAAAGAGACATGCAAGATAGAGAAATACAGGTTTTGTGACATGAGATACAACAGCGCCATCTTTTGGTGATCACACTAAAGAACTTTGGCTTTAAAGACAAAGGACTCTTTTCTTATTGGTTCCAAAGTTCATCAGAGGAATTCCTCAGCCAAAATTGTATAAATAGACTGCTCTAAGGGCAGGGGCACACGGGCAGATTCGGGGAGATTTAGTCGCCTGGTGACTAATCTCCCCAAACTGTCTTCCCCCTGCTATAATGAGAAAATGATATGGCACTATCGGCGCTTCAGTTTCCGAAGTTGCCTAATGAGGAAACTTCGTGTGACTTTGGAAATTGAAGCAATGCTAGTGCATTACTGCAGGTGCCCGTGTGTCCCTGCCTTTAAAGAACAATTTAGCTCATCTTGACTTCTATCACCATCATTTTGAAAAATCGTTCTACCCTCGAAACATATTGTATGAAGAAAAGCACTTTGCAGTAAACTGCTGTTAGGGCTTGGTCCTTCCTTAAAGGAGGATTCAACCCCCCCTTGATGGTAAGTCACCATCTGCCTCACTCCATTTGTCCCCCTCTCTGCCTCCCGCCTACATAGTCTTACATCTGGATTCTTCTACCTGGAGAAATAGCGACTGGGAAAGCTGATTGAGTGCAGTGAAGCACACAGCCGCCATCTTCGTGTCTTCTTTCTCCTCTTCGGCACTTCCCAACTCTTTTAGCACATGTACAGTTGTGAAAGGCCGGAAATTTGCTACAACTGTGCATGGTCCAAAACGCCAAATCCATTCACAAAGATTGCAAAGATTATGGCTGTGTGTGCTCCGCTGCACTCACTCTGCTTTTCTGGTTGCTATTTCTCCAGGTAGAAGAATCCAGGGGTAAGACTGTGTGTGGGGGGGCAGAGAGGGGGACAAATAGAGGGGGCAGATGGGGACTTACCATCAAGGGGGGTTGAATTCTCCTTTAATAATGTTGTAGTTGAACATAGAGACTTTAATGGGCAGCTTCCTGTTGGATTAGCACCTCACATTGAAGAGTGTGAGCCTTCTGCAAGGCACCAAAATGGGTAATGAAGGGTGCCTGGGACATTAGGGAAGTTCTGGGAGCAGAGGGAGCCCTCGGACTGTTTTCGTGGGGTGGAAGGATTGATTGATGGCACTAGGGGAGGGCTGTTATAAAAGGGGGAGCTGCTTACCCTGCTACTCTTGTGACATCACGGGCACCTGGAGGGCTATACAGGCTGGCGGTGTATCTGGTCTCCCCTAATGGCGGCTGATCATAACACCCCCCCCCACCACCTGTTGCACTGTTACACTTAATTTGTTATACTTATTTGTTTAAAAAGTTTTTCCAATGGACTGGTTTGCATTTTGTTAAAAATGTGTTCTATAACAATTATATTATTGTCACAGCTGTTGGCGGGTAATTGTTTTTGGTCCTCGCATTTGGATATGGCCAGTAGATTTTCCCTTTACAAGCCCACATGCTGCAGTGGCTGGCCTCAGGGCTTGGTATAACATGGTAAGGACAGGGTTATTGGCAATACAGCGCTACAAAATAAGTTGGCGCTATAGAAATACAAGTTAATAATAATAAAAGCTGTGGCTGACCTTCACCCACAAAAAAGAAAAATCTGAGCCTTGTGTATTATTTAAAGGTTAGCTCACCAGCGACTGGCTCCCCCACAGTCTACACTTTTTTTGTAATTTTTTTGTGTAGTTTATTTGCAATATAAAGCAAATGCCAGAGAGGATAAATACTAATGAAATGGGAAACAAACATTTGCCCACCAGAAAAATGGCCCCCGTCCTCCCTATCAGTGACAACCACAATTCATTAGCAGATAGAAACCAACAGGTGTTACCCCTCCCCACCCCCATCCCAGAGCCATTAAATACTTCAGTGCCTCCCCAGTCACATTTAGGATCCAGCAGTTGCTGCTCAGACTCTGGGAATTGTGTTTCATCTCCTGCCTGGCTGCTGGGTAAGTCTCTCCCTATTCCTTGCACTGTCCCCACAGGCTCAGCACTTCATTCTACTCTGTGAAAAGGAGAGAGAGCTGTGGGACTCAGGGGGTCTGTTATAGATACTTTGCTGGGGTCCTTAGTGGAGAAACTTGTGGGACTGTTATAATATTGTAAACATTTTAGATTAATATTTAAACATTCAAACGCCACAGATGCTGCTCCCAGTCCCTGTGGCAATGCATGCTGGGAAAGATCACATGACTGTGGCATTACAAACAAACTAGGATCCTCTCAGGATAAAGCCCTGACAGAATGGGCACATAAGCAGCAGCCAGTGATAGGGACAGGGGGACATTGAGCTAAAGTCTATGGGGGAATCCTGCAGTGAGTGAGTTGGACATGGGCTCCTGGGCTGTGTGTATATGGGGGGAGGCAGCTGCTCTGTCAGGGGTGGGACATTTAGGGGACAGTAAATGAATACAGGACATGGAGTTCCTGAGAGAATTCAAGTCTCCTTATAAATCACACAAGTAGAGCTGGATTTGGAGGGAGGATAAAACAATGGTGATAGTCAGTAGGGCAAGAGAGAAATATAAAGATCAGAATGAGACAGTGATATTCTATTCTCATCCCTCTGGGGAGTAAACACGCTGTTGTGAAACTTTTTTAATTTTCCACAGTGGGTTTCAGTCAGTGTATCACTCAAACTGTTTCACCTTAGGGGCAGATTTATCAAGGGTCAAAATTGAAGTCAAAATACTTAGAAATTCAAACATTGAATATTAGTCTAAGGTACAAATTTACAAAATTTACTTGAAGAGATCGGAATTCGATCGAACTTCGATCTCTTCTCGTACAATTTTTTCGGAGGATCGAATATACAAATTTGGCCACTTCGATCATCGAATACCGAAAATTCGAATGATCGAATAGATCGAATGATCGGATATTCGATCATTTGATGATCAAAGGACTTTAACTTTAAAATTTATTCAACTGCCTACTTCGCCAGATTGAACCTACCGAATAGCTATAGAAGCCTATGGAAATCCCCCCATAGGCCACTTTTACAAACACCTGCTCGAATACCATTCGTACGATCGAACACCTCGATCTTTCGAATCGTACAAATTTTTCAAGCGCTCAAAGGAAAAGTACGATTATTTTTCATGAAATCAAACGATCAGTATTCGATCGTACGATTTCATCAAGAAATCGAATATCGAGGAAAAAGATTAGATAAGTATTCGATAAGCATTTTTTTACTTCGATTTTCGAATCGTCAAATTTTTCAATTCAAATCAAATTTTTTGCTATTTGAATCAAATTTTGACCTATTCGAAGTACCCAAAATACTAAACCCTTGATAAATCTGCCTCTATGTGTTTAGCACTTTTGGTGTTAGGGCTCTTACAGACGAGCGTTTTTACCTGCACTCCTCTGCGTTCCAGTTTCATGCATTCAGCCGCAGGGGAGCAAACTCACGTAAGAGCTGAATGCAGGTTGGGATGCAGCATGCTGCATTTTAAATGCTTTCGGCACTTACATGCCTCTGTGTGAGTACCGCAACATTGAAAAGAATTCAATGCATCTACTCCAGCGCAGGTAAAAATGCTTGTCTGTAAGAGCCATTAGACTGTATATTAATGATGAGCAACATTTCTCACCAAGGTTTGCCATGAAAATGATGGCCATAGTCTGTAATGGGTGAAAACATTTGCCACAACATTCAAGCGTCAAAAAAAAATGTTGTTGCCCATAGATTTGAATGCATTTCTGCAAATCTCAGCAGTTTCTCAGAGAAGGGTAATGGGTTGATTTCCCATCTCTCTCTCTCTCTCTCTATATATATATATATATATATATCCCATGATGCACTGCAAGACCCAGGGTCGCCCCCGGCTCTAGTGGGCCTTGCTGGCTCAGATCCGGAACCTGGATTGCCTCAGGGCCCCCGTCTGGACCCTGTGGGCTTCTGACTCAGAGCCCTCCCTCCAGACCCTGAAGGCTACTGCCTCCGGACCTCCCATCCAGCAACTGCACTGCCGCGTGTGTGTGTGCACTCGTGCATGCACATCAGCGCTATTGTAACTCTCTTTTCACCTTTCACCTCTTCAGTCCATAATGAACACTGCTGCTAGGCTTATACACCTCAGCAACCGCTCCTCCTCTGCCACAGCATTCTGCCAATCCCTGTACTGGCTTCCACTCCCCTTCAGAATTAAATTCAAATTAATGACCCTGACATTCAAAGCACTTCATAACTCTTCCCCTCCCTACATCTCTGAACTCATCTCTATATACTCACCCAACCGCTTACTACTCCTCTACTGACCTGCTACTCAACTTTACCTCCTCACATGCTCACATTCAAGACTTTGCAAGGGCTGCACCCCTCCTGGAATTCTCTCCCACGGTCTGTCCGACTTTCTCCCAATCTTTCTGCTTTCAAGAAATCTCTTAAAACACTCTTATTTAGAGAAGCCTACCCTCACTGTTAACTACCCAATGCAATACTACATACAGTAACACAACTCTCACCCACTTAACTCTGATCATGCCCACTCCCACACCTTGTGTATCATTTCCTTCCCTTTAGATTGTAAGCTCTTTCTGCACAGAGCCTTACTCGCCTGCTGTACCGGTATTTATTGTGATGTATGTAACTCCATATTTATTGTGATGTATGTAACTCCTTATGTTCTATGTATGTAATTCATGTGATTTAATTGTATAATCACATTCACTTTACAGCGCTACAAAATAAGTTGGCGCTATAGAAATATGTTAATAAAAAAATCTTGTGTGCGCGCTGTTGTGCATGCACGAGTGCACACACACGTGGGGGCGGGTGGTTTGCCAGACAGGAGGCCCTGAGGCAGTAGCCCTGAGCCAGAAGCCCTGGCAGGCCCCCGGGTCCGACCATAGCAAGACCTTTGCTGACATGAGAACAGAAGTCATAGCTACACAGCCAGTAGGCTTTTGTTGCTGCCTTTATATTACTAGGATAGTGTTCACATTAGTTTGTGACAGCTGGCGCTCACTATGTTATTCCCCGGTAGCGCTAGTCTAACCCTGTGCTCCCATGATGTCAGGTCTTCGTTCACAGAGAAGCAGCTAGAATAAATAGTTAGAATATAGAGTTAGCCATCTCATGTTATTACTAAAGTCTGGTGATGATGAACTACAACCCTCCAATGCACTATAGGTCCCTTCCTCAGGGACAGCTGATATTAGTGCTGCAATCTCACCCCTCACACTTCTGTGCTGCCTTGTAACATTCCCATGATGCACTGTGGGACCTTCACAAGAGGGCAGCAGTAGCAGCAGGATTTGGGAGAGGTTAATATCAGTAGGGTGGGATGCTGTAAAGGAAAAGTGCCTCATGCACCTTAATATTGGGTGCTCTGGTACTAGGTGGCACGGGTTATTGGGGGGCAAGTGGAATTGAACATGTGACTGTTGATTGACGTTTATCTGTAAATAACTGTAGGTTGGTTAGAGATGGTGAGCTCCAATAATAATTCTTTGTTTCATTAACTATGTGGCTCAGTAAAATAAGAGCTAAGAAGCATAAGAATGGAAACTGATATGGACCAAGGAGTCTTTTTTCCGGGAGGAGAGCGGTTTCGGATCTCTAGTGACATCATGGATTCCCAGTTGTTACGTGAGTACTGAGACCACCACTTGCATCACACAGGCCATACACACGCAGTTTTATTCTGCCAGTTTGGTTGATAGAGAAATTACTGCCCAATGTCGGGCACAGGTGTTCTAGCACCAAGGTCAAACAGGAAATTGTCCCCTCAGGATTTTATCTGTCCTTTGTACTTTAAACAATGTTATTTTCAGCTACTCAAAGTTGAAAGTACCCTACAATTATTCCACCTGGGCTGGCCCATTGGGCTTTTCAGTTGGGGGCCCTCCTGAGCAGCTATAATGCTCCTATATACCCCCTCACAGATCCTGCAGGGGTATATGCATCCCAAACATCCTCTCAAGATAAATCCCTGTCTCCCCCCTCCCCTACTTAATATGAATGAGTATTTTTGGCTACTGTACACTCATACCACGGGGACAATTTATGAACATTCAAATTTATATTTCTCAAAAAATGTGTGGTTTTTCTGTATTTCCCAAACTCTAAGAAATTGCCTAATTCTATCCACAGTCCTATAGCAGTTAATGGGGAGTGGTGCGTATCCTATTGGACCATATTGGACCATATTTAATCAACTCGGGTTTTTAGAGGTTTCCTGATTTTATTTTTCACTAGTTATTTCAGAAAAACACACATTTTTATAGGTTTTCAAAGTATTCGTATATTTTAGCTCGTCGGTCAGCATTTTTTTCATTCATGCTTTTTATATACGGATCTTTTAATAACTTTCATGACATTTGTGCTTTTAGAGAAAAAAATTTTATTTAAAAAAAAAAAAAACTCTATCCCTGCATTGTAATAAAAGGCACTAAGGTTGCCCAGGAGCAGTAGCTCATAGCAACCAATAAGATGTTTGCTTTTAAACAGGTGATCAGTAAATGCTGCTTGCTGATCTGATTGGTTGCTACAGGTTACTGCCAGGGTCAGACTGGAGCCTTGGGGGCCCACCATGTCTGTAAATGAAGAGCCTTCCTGGCAGTTCCCGGGGCCCCTCCTGACCTCCAATTCCCTGCCTGGCTGCTCGAATAGTCGCACTGCATGCATGAACTCTGCACTATGCGCATGCAGGAACACACCACTCATTACTTTATGGGGCAGCCGGGGTAGCAGGTCTGGGCTGGTGGGGCTCATGAGGGCCATGGCCCACCGGGTTTTTTCCTGATGTCCCCGCAGCCCAGTCCGATACTGGTTACTGCTCCTAGGCAAAACTTATTGGGGCTCATTTATAAACACTGGGCAAATTGCTCCTGGGCACTAACGCATGGCAACCAATCATATGATTGCTTTCAGTGTTCAACCTGCAGCTGACTGAAAAAAGCTAATCATTGATTGGTTGCTATGGGTTACTGCCCAGGTGCACATTTGCCCAGTGTTTATAAACGAGTGTCTTTTATTACATAACCCCCTAAAATCACTAACATGAGACTGTTATAAAATAGGTGTGCACTCTGATTGGCCCTTCTTTACCCAGAATTTATAGGGCAGGTCCATTTGGTATGTAAGTAAAAGGGCTTATTTGCAATAGTTTCCACAGTAAATAGACCCCTCAATAAGTGAATTAAATCACCCCCCAGTACTGAGCTGTTCAAACTCACGCAAAGGCCTGGAGTAGACAATAATGATTTAATTGATGCATGCTGTTTGTTGTTGCAGGGTTTCCAGCCGTCACATTAGAAAGGATAAAATCTGACCCAATGGAATATCACACAAAAAGGGACGATATTAAGGGGGAAAGTGCTGAGCCCCAATTAAGTGAGTATTACAAAATGTCTTTCTATATATCTTGTATAACAACCACAGTCATCAGGAAATGCTATGAAATGGAGCTGCCATATTGTGTTTTTAATCCGCCAGTGAGAAGGTTCTGTTTGGGTCTGAGGATGAGTATGATTTCTTACACTAGTGTAGTATGAGTGTTACCAGTTGTAGGGAGCACACAGTTCATTTGGACTCATGACTGATTGTATAGCTCCTGTGTCTTTTAAGGAGAACTAAACCTTTAAAATTAATATGGTCAAAAATGCCATACTTTATATAGTGAACTTATTGCAGGAGGCTAAAGTTTCAGCTTGTCAATAGCAGCAATGATCCAGGACTTGAAACTTGTCACAGGGGGTCACCATCTTGGAAAGTGTCTGTGACACTCACATGCTCAGTGGGCTCTGAGCAGCTGTTGAGAAGCTAAGCTTAGGGGTCGTCACTAATTATCCAGCAGCAGCAGCAGCAGAAAATGAGCTTCCCTGGCTGTAATATAAGCTGATGCTACAGGTTTGCTGATGATTAAATTGTGATGTTTCTAATGATGTGTATTAATGACTAATCAGCCTTATATTGTGACTATATTTCTATGACACTATCAGGTGTATATTGTGAGTGGGTCCCTAAGCTCAGTAAGTGACAGCAGCACAGAGCATGTGAATCAGTGAATCAGTAGAAAAGAAGATGGGGAGCTACTGGGGCATCTACTGGCTGGGAGACACAGATCTTTACTGCTAAACACAAGCACAAAACATCATGTACAACATTTATACTCACTTCTTTAGTTAGACTTTAATAATTCTTCAAAAAATATCCCCCCACACAAGGGAACAAACAAAAGGAAATGGAGAACTTAAGACTCAAGAAACACAGACTGACAAAAAGATATAGGGCAAGGTGTGACTTTTGAAGCTTTGGGGATGGTCCTTATGGGGCATGTGGGAGGGGATATAATGGTGGGGGCTGATATGGAGTACATCCAGGGAAATGGAGGTTGAGCAGAGCATGATATATTCCCAGTATCTTAAATATCACCAGCAAGATGACTGCTATTGGTGACTTGATGAGAATCTAAGATACAATATGACTGAATACTCAACTGCCTATTATGCCTGCCTTTATTCCTTTATGTTGTTATTATGTGTTTATAACATCCAGAATCACAGCATAATGTATGTGTATTTATTTTATTAGAAACCTGGCCTCGAGAGGACAACAGTAGAATGGTTGGTGTTACTGGATTTGGACGTATTCCTTATGGAACAGGAAAAGGAAATAAAAATAAAAGGAACACGTTGACTGAACAACAAAAGGATTTAAAGAACTACAAGGACAGAGAAGCTAAAATGGACAATGATATAAAGAACACTTTAACATTACAAGGTGAAAAAAATACAATTTCCTCATTAATCCCTGAAAGCCATAAATTGTCTGCACACAATACAAAGAGAAGTGTGATCTCTAGCGCCCAGAGCACCATCAAACCTTTTGTCTGTACAAAGTGTGAGAGACGATTCTGTAGCAAGAGGAAACTTCTCTCCCACAAACGTATTCACACTGGGAGACCATTTGTTTGTGATGTTTGTGTGAAATGCTTCTCACACAGAATCATCCTCCAAGCTCACCAGTGGCTTCATACTGGGGAGAAACCATTCACCTGCAATCGGTGTAATGAAAACTTTCTGTACAAAAGAGACTTTCATCAACATCAGCAAATGCACCACAAGCACAAACCATATGTCTGTTCTACGTGTGGGAAACAACTGAAGAGCAAAACCTCTCTTAATCGGCACATGAAAACTCACAGCAGCATAAAACCTTTTTCCTGTTCTGAGTGCAGCAAATCCTTCCAATTCAAGGCCCATCTTCACAGGCACCAAAGAATCCACACTGGAGAGAAACCATATACTTGTAATGAATGCGGAAGAAGTTTTTCTCAGGTTGGAACATTTAACGTCCACTGTAAAATTCACACTAGCAAAGAACCATTTGCTTGTTCTGAATGTGGAAAAAGATTTAAGTTAAATAAGACTCTTCAATTGCACCTGTTGTGTCACACTGGGGAGAAGCCATTTTCCTGCTCAGAGTGTGATAAATCCTTTAGATCAAAGTCAAGTCTTCAAATCCACCAGCGTGTTCACACCGGAGAGAAACCATTTGAGTGTAAAGAGTGTGGGAAATGTTTCCGTATTAAGGCAAATTTAAATTCACATCAACTAACCCACACCGGGATTAAATCATTTGAATGCTCTGAGTGTGGGAGACAATTCAGTCGCAAGTACAAACTAATTCAGCACCTGTTAATTCACACCGGGGAGAAGCCATTTGAATGTGCCACATGTGGTCAACGGTTTAATCGAAAATTTTCCCTCAATAAGCACCAGTTGGTCCACACTGGGGAGAAACCCTATGTCTGTACTGAGTGTGGAACGG
>CM044441.1:1604679-1621055 GCA_024363595.1 Xenopus borealis | reverse complement strand
CCGAATCCTGGATTCGGTGCATCCCTATTTAGAGGTAAAATTTAATTTCCACAAATTTGCTGACACATTTTCTTTGATCTTTTTGTTCCTGTCCCAGAGAGACGGTGTGGGTGTTGGTTCTGATGCTGATATGGACTCCCTGGATCCCCGTCTGCTCAGTGAGTACCTGCTGTGATATCTCTGACCAACTCTAAAGGTGACCATTGATGTAGAGATCTGCTCATTTGGCAATGTCGCCAAATTAGTGGATCTCTCCCTGAAATGCCCACATTGAGGTGGGTGATATGTGGCTGAATCGATCGTGGGCCCTAGGGCCCAACAAATAGATCATAAGGCACCCAATATGGGCAGTTGGACGCGGGACCACATCCACTCACAGATGCGGCCACGATCTGACTTTTTTAAGCTGCCTGATGAAGATCTGGACAACTTTTGGCCAGATATTGCTCGGGGAAGCC
The DNA here is from genome assembly GCA_024363595.1 of Xenopus borealis. Classification (NCBI taxonomy): domain Eukaryota; kingdom Metazoa; phylum Chordata; class Amphibia; order Anura; family Pipidae; genus Xenopus; species Xenopus borealis. The sequence goes on along the minus strand of CM044441.1, from coordinate 1,620,597 downwards.
CGTCGGATGGACCCACACCTCAGTATTAATGAAATGGTTCACGTTATCTCTGCTCAATAACAAATTGGGTCATTTGTTATGCTCACCACTGTCCAGGCTGAACTATAACACTCAGATCCTTTCAGAAGAAATCACTAGTGCCAGTGGCTGTTCAACCAAAACTACAGCTTTATGGGCAGATTTCTCAATGTTCAACTTGTTTTTTCCCTGATATTTTTGAGTTTGCTAGGGTATTTTTCTGTAAAATCTCAAATTTTCAAGTTAAAAAAAAAACTAAATTTTTTTTGGGGGTGGGGTTTTGAAAAAACACTTGAACGTTTTGACATTTATTATACCTCAATGCTGGAAATAGATTAAATCTGAAAATATTCTTCATCATCTTAAACCTGTCGAGGTCATGTAGAAGTCAATGGCAGAGGTCCCGTGAACTATCTGAAGATGTTTGTAGCCTTCATGACGTTCCAGTTGTTTTTCTCAGTGGGATTCACTCGAAAACTCTAATAATTGGAGCAAATTGAGGGAAAACTGGATTCATTTGGGTTTTCCTCCCAGCTTGAATAAGAAACCGTTTGAGTTTGAGTTCATTCGAGGTCTAATAAAAGCTCACATTCCTCTAAAATTCAAACCTTTGATAAATATGTAGAACACAGATCATTAAACAAATAAAAAGTTACTTCATTGAACGCTGGCTATTCATCTGAATTCATGCAGCATCCGTTCTCCCAGCAGATTATTCAGTAGAATTACATGTACAATGGAGGTATGTGACCGATCACAGGGGGTCAGGTCCCTCCTTACTGAAGTCCCTCCTCTGTAGAGTTTAGTTGGGGGTTACTAGCCCCCCACTTTCCCACATACTGCCTACCACACACTTTAGCATTTACTGGAATGGATCAGTTGGCCCCACACTTACCACTCAAAAACCCCCCACTGTGCAGTTTAGTGGCTGCTTTGTAGATATGTGTTTACTCATTAGAGTAACCCAATACCCAATATATCAGGAATTTTCATACGGGAATACGTTGTTCTTGTTTTTGCAGGTTTCCCAGTGGTTCGGTTGGAGAGGATACTGTTACATTCTGGGAAATATAAAACAATGTCTGAAGATTTTAAAGGGAGTGTAAAACGAAAAATGATTGGGCTTCACATGGGTAAGTGCACTTTCAGTTACTCAATTCAGCCACTGGGACAGAATGCTCTGTTATACAGATAGCTAGAATCTCAGCTGCCATAAAGCAGGGCAGGACTGCTGCTTCCTATAATGGGGATCAGATCTGTGCAGCCACTGGGACAGAATGCTCTGTTATACAGATAGCTAGAATCTCAGCTGCCATAAAGCAGGGCAGGACTGCTGCTTCCTATAATGGGGATCAGATCTGTGCAGCCACTGGGACAGAATGCTCTGTTATACAGATAGCTAGAATCTCAGCTGCCATAAAGCAGGGCAGGACTGCTGCTTCCTATAATGGGGATCAGATCTGTGCAGCCACTGGGACAGAATGCTCTGTTATACAGATAGCTAGAATCTCAGCTGCCATAAAGCAGGGCAGGACTGCTGCTTCCTATAATGGGGATCAAATCTGTGCAGCCACTGGGACAGAATGCTCTGTTATACAGAACCGAATCCTAATTTGCATATACAAATTAGGGGCGGAAATCACTTGACTTTTTGTCACAAAACAAGGGGTTAAAAAATGGTTTCCCTCGACCACCCCTAATTTGCATATGCGGATTTAGTTCGGTATTCGGCCGAATTCCAGGCCCAGCCGTGAACTGTTCCGACCCTAGTTCTGTTCCTCAGATACCTCCTGCACCATTCCCACCAACCCACGCCCTGCTCAAGAGTGTGCACATACGTGCGTTCCTTCCTTAACCGGTCCTACAGCGAGACCAGAGTGAGCGGGTCTGGGCCGGCCCTGGTTCTTAGCCTCAGATACCTCCTATGTCTTCCAGCGCTGCAGCAAGACCAGAGTGAGTGCAGGAATGGGTCTAGACCGGTGGGGCCCACAAGAGCCGGGGCCCACCGGGTTATTTCCCAGGTCCCGCCAGGAAATGGGCTGTTCCAACTGGGATTAGCAGATGGAGTAAATTGGGATTGTGGTGTCAGAGCTGCACTGGTGTGGGGCCCCCATAAGTGCGAGGCCCAGTTGGTCCCGATTGGTCAAATGTGCCTAAGGCCACATTGCCTCTAATTCACCCCTAACCCACCTTAATCTGCCCATTTACTACAGGCCAATCAGGTTTGAGGGTGGGCTGGGCTAATCAGGTTTGGGGAAGGTCTGAGCCAACTGGGATAAACAGATTGAGCAAATTGGGATTGCAGAGTCAGAGCTGCACTGGTGTGGGGCTCCCATAAGTTGATCAAACATGCCTAAGGCATTGCATCTAATTAACCCCCGACCCACCTTAATCGGCCCATTTCTCCCCTTTAGGGTTGCCACCTGGCCTGTATTTTACGGTAAAGGCTGGGGCAGGTGTTACAAATTTACCAGAAATGTAGTTGCTAATTTGTAATACCCTTAACAAAAGCCCTCGGCCCTTCGCTGAAAACTTACCTTTTCTCCGTCTTCTGGTCATTGCATGGTGTGACCCCTCCCCTTTTTCATCATGGCTCTGCCCCTTTTGCATCAAGGCCTGCCTCTTTATGTCAAGGCCCCACCCCTGGCCGGTAAAAAATTCCTGAAAAGGTAAACCCTACTCCCCTCTCTCCTCTCTAGCTTACACTTACACTTTACAATCATGATTAGGCTTGCCACCTTTTTTGCAAAAAAATACCGGCCTTCCTATATATTTAGATGTTTTCCCTTTTAATAACATTGGCGTCAGGCATAATTTTTACTGGTCAGGCCGGTAAAATACCAGCCAGGTGGCAACCTTAATCAATATAGGATGATCCAACACCCTGTGACATCGAAATCTTGGCCATTGACATCACAGCACACCTCTGGGCCATTCCCCATCCCCTGCTGGTAAAATGATTCTAAAACCTAAGTATGGGGACATGTTATGTCAGGACTATGGTCACAACAAGGAAACAGAACTATTCTTTTAGAAGAGTAATAAGAATGGGACATTTTGTTTGTTTTTATTGTGACAGAGAACAAGGAGGAGAGGAGGAGACTCAGCGCTGCTGGATACAGACTGGTCCCATATGGATCAGGAATCACAAAGATGAACAGGGAGAGGAGAGAAGGGCTTGGTGTGAGGAACCAGACAGGAAGTGACACAAACAGGAAGTCCTCTACTTACACTGCCAGATCCACCCACAATAACCAACCTCCGATGATTTGGAAACCTCACACCAAGGAGACGACTTCTTCCCCAAAAGCACAACAGAACCGAATGCTCCAACTTTGTACAGTAACAATGGGGAAGCTGATTTTAACCCCTCAATTAACAAAACAGCTTCATGAAAGTCAGAAAAAGATAAATAATATTCCAGGCAAAACCCAAAATTCTGCTTTACACCAGACAAGGAAAGCATTTGGTAAAAGCACCAAACAGAATGTGCTCCCTAAATTATTCAGAATTATAAATCCCTTTGTCTGTGTTAAGTGCAAGAGACGATTCTGCAGCAACGGGAACCTCCTCGTCCATCAGCGCATTCACACAGACCGGCCGTTCTCTTGCGCTGATTGTGGCAAATGTTTCTCACACAGAACCATCCTCCGACTACACCGCCGGGCTCATATGGGACAGGGACCCTTCACCCACAGCACTGGGGGCAATAAAATCTCATCAGCTAAGGGCAACTTTCACAGGCACCAAGGGGCGTGTGCTAAAAAGAAACCATTTACCTGCGCTGAGTGTGGCAAATCATTTGAAGCAAAAACAAATTTGCGCATTCATGAACGCACACATACCGGAGAGAAACCTTATGTTTGTACCAAATGTGGTAAAGGATTTTGCCAGAAAGGGCAGCTTAATGTACATTTACTTTTTCATTCTACAATGAAACCTTTTATCTGCAAAGAGTGTGGGAAAAGATTTATAAGAAAACAACTTCTGCACGAGCACTTCCTGATTCACACAGGAGAGAAACCATTTGCCTGTCCTGAATGTGGGAAACGTTTCAGACTAAAGGAGTTTCTTACAAGACACCTTCGGATTCACACTGGATTGAAGCCATACACCTGTCCTGAATGTGGGAAACGTTTTGTGTTCAGGGGGAATTTTCATAAACATTGTCGTCTTCACACTGGGAATAAGCCTTTTTCCTGCACAGAGTGTGAAAATTGTTTTGCAACAAAGGTCCAGCTGCAAAGGCACAGCCTCTTACACACTGGGGAGAAACCATTTGTGTGCAAAGAGTGTAATTCAAGTTTTGCCAGGCTCGCGAACCTTAGATCACATGAACGTCTTCACACAGGAGAGAAACCGTTTAAATGCATAGAGTGTGGAAAATATTTCCGTTATAAGAGCCATCTCAATTCTCATATGAAGATTCACACTGGGATTAAAGCATTTGTCTGTACAGAGTGTGGGAAACAGTTCACTCACAAACACAGCCTCAAACACCACCAACTGATTCACACTGGTGAGAAACCTTATGTCTGCAATGAGTGTGGGAAAAGCTACAGACAGAGGAGGAGCCTAAATGCTCATGTGCGGATTCACACAGGAGAGAAACCCTTTGCCTGCACAGAGTGCAATAAAACCTTCCTATCAGAGACTTGGCTCCAGTCCCACAAACAGACTCACACTGGTCTGAAGCCCTATCACTGTAACGAGTGTGGTAAATCCTTCTTAATGAAGGGGAATCTTAAAGTTCATCAGCAGAGCCATACAGGAGAGAAACCTTACACCTGTGCCGAATGTGGGAAAAGTTTTACCACTAAGGAAACCTTAAATCGGCATTGTTACACTCACACTGAAATAAAGCCATACGCCTGTACAGAGTGCGGGAAATGTTTTAGACAAAAGAATGAACTGAAATGCCACCAATCTATCCATACTGGGGAGAAACCATTTGAGTGTACAGAGTGTGGGAAAAGCTTTATAAATCTTTCAAAGCTAAATAGACACCAAAAGTTTCATAAGGGGAAAAAAACATTTCAGTGAACAGAATATGGAAAGCGCTTTAGTCGTAGATATTGTTTGAAATCCCACCAACCGACTCGCACTGGGATTTAGGGGCAAATTTACAAAATTCACGTGAAATCGATCGAATTCCAATCATACAATTTATTCGGATACTCGAATATGCAAATTTGGCCACTTCGATCATCGAATACTCAAAATTCGAGCGTTTTGAATAGATTGAATGATCGAATATTTGATCATTCGACCATTCGATGATCAAAGGACTTTAAATTTAAAATTTTATTCAACTGCCTACTTTGCCAGATTGAACCTACCGAATTGCAATAGAAGCCTATGGGAATCCCCCCATAGGCTTCTTTTTTCAAACACCTGCTCGAATACCATTCGTACAATCGAACGTCTCGATCGTTCGAATCGTAGAAATTTTTTGAGCGCTCAAAGGAAATGTTACGATTTTTCGTGATATGGAACAATCGGTATTCGATCGTACGATTTCATTGAGAAATCGAATATCGAGGAAAAAATAGCCTAAAACTATTCGATAAGCATTCGATAGTCTAATGCTTATCAGATTTGATGGAATTCGAGGGATTTTTTAGGAATAATAGTAAATCTGCCCCTAAATCTTTTCGATTTACAAATGTGAGAGACAATTCCTGAAGAAGAAAAGCCTTCAGCACCAACTGATGATGAGAAACCATTTGTCTGCAACTTGTGTGGGAAATCTACAAGAGCAATAGAACCTAAATACTCATATTCATATTCTCAAACAGGGGAGAAACTCTGAGCCGGAAAAACTTTCCAAACAGAGATGGCCACAAAACACATCATACAAGCAATGGCCTAAATGGCCCACAATTGTTTTTCTTTGCCTCCCATTAGTTACCTGATATTGAAGGTCACCCACAATCCCTCACATTGTTGCTTTTATTGGGGAAGCAGACCTAGGCCGCCCTTTCTCTTTAGTTACACCACTGCACTAAACATGTTATGGGTTAAATAAACAATTTTCATCAGAGAATCTGGTTTTTACAGGCACGTTTTATTATGTTTTATCCATATATGCTTACAATCTAAAATTATAATTATATTCACACCAGTTGGGGTTAGTTTTATCAAGAACCAGTTAAACATGCCTATTAGGGTTGCCACCTTTTCTAGAAAAAAATACCGGCCTTCCTATATATTTAAGTTTTTTTCCCTATTAATAACATTGGGATCAACCATCAAAAATACCGGCCAGGCTGGTAAAATACCGGCCAGGTGGCAACCCTAGTGCTTTTAAGATGTAGGAAAAATCAGAGGATGTACAAAAACACTCCATGCTGGAGTTGCACCAAAGACCGCAGCCCTGCAAGGTAGAGTCCTGCGCGGGTCCATTTTTTGGGACCCGTACCCGCAATCTGCAACCCGGACCCGCGACCCGCATTATTACCCGCTTGGACCCGCGACCCAACCCATACCCGCGATCTGCAACCTGGACCCACGACCCGCTGCCCATCAAGAATCAGGAAGTGCCGTCATTGTAAACCGGAAGTGACATCATCGGAAGTAGCTGCGATCAGAAAATAAGGAGTAAAACAGGAAGTGAGGTCATTGTAAACTGGAAGTGACATCATCAGTAGTAGACATGCTCAGAAAAAGGAGTAAAAATTGCTATGGCGAGGATCCGTGACCCTCAACCCACCAACCTGCAGAACCACCGGCCTGCTTCTATACCCGCACCCAGAAATTCTACGTGCAGCTTGCAGGGTACTGCGGGATTTTGCGGGTAACCTGTGGGTACCCGACCTGCTGCAGCACTCTACTGCAAGGCAGCAATACTAACTATTGCATATAAGGAATAATAGGGACAATAAGGAACTAGGTAAAAGATAGTCTTACTGGCTTATAACATGTCAGTACTGAAAGGGGTGTTCACCTTGAAGTTCATTTTTAGTATGTTGTAGAATGGCAACTTTTCAGTTGGTCTTTATTATTTATATTTAATAGTTTTGAATTATTTGCCTTCTTCTTCTGACCCTTTCCAAATGGGGGTCACTGACCCCATACAAATGCTCCGCAAGGCTACAAATCTACTGGTATTGCTACTTTTGATTTTGATTCCCCATTTTACTATTCAGGCCTCTCCTGTTGATATTCCAGTCTCTTATTCAAATCAATGCTTTGTTGCTAGGGTAAATTGGACCCTAGAAACCGGATTTCTGGAATTGCAAACTGGAGAGCTGCTGAATAAAAAGCTAAATAACTCAAAAACAAATACACTGTCTGTATCACTTGAGTCACAGTGTAATAAACAATTTGCCAACTCACAGATGAAATCGTTTCATCATCTGCTCCTTATTTTAATTCCTGCGGGCAATGGCACATGGGGAAATTGGTTACCCACGATAAGTCTCCTTTTCTTCACCTCCAAATGTTTCCCCGCCAGTGATAATATCGGTAAATGGAGGGCACTCCAATAGCTTAAACAATTAATAAGTATGTCAATATGAAAAAAAGAGGTGCAGAAAAAAACCAAAAATGCTACCCATATAGCATTAAGTACAGTAACTTTGTGGAAAATGGGTTTGCACGCTCCAAAATAAACAAACACAGTGGTATGCCAGAAAAAACTTTTTACTTTATATGCAAAATTTCAATCAGCATTAACAACAATAAAAAAAACTTTGTTACATCTACAAATATTTAGGCATTTGAAAATAGCAGATACATGCCACACAGTGGATATTCAAGTAGAAAAAAGAACCTACAAGTAGCGGATACACTCGCCAAAGATGAGAATAACCCAACGTTTCGGCGTAAAGCCTTTGTCACAGTGTGATTTGTCACCAGAGATTTACATTACCACCCATGGGGAAACATATGGAGGAGATTAGTCACTAATGTTACCCTATAGGAGTCAAGTAACAGCAGCTCCTGACAGTCACATGCACAACCTAAAGCAATAGGTGATTGGTAATGGACTGAATAAGGTGCAGACCAATTGGAATCCTCTATTTACAGTCAGAAGTCAGGCAAAATATGCTTCTGGTTAGTTTCATAAACTTCATTTCACAAAAATATCAGAATACAGACATATTTTAAGGAAAATCGGGACAATCGGTGTTAGCTCTTGGAAAATGTAAAATCTGGGAAAATGACCAATAAAATTCATTATCAATTGGTTGGGACCACAAAAAAATGGTGTAAAATGGAGGTTATACTGTATTCTAGAACACATGGGACAGTCATCTGGGCCCAGTGGTGTTTGGGTTTTAATTAGGGATGCACCAAATCCACTATTTTGGATTTGGGCGAACCCCCAAATCCTTTGCAAAAGATTCAGCCGAATACTGAAATGAATACGAAACTAATGAAGCGGAAAACATTTTTTACTTCCTTGTTCTGTAACAAAAAGTAATGCAATTTCCCTCCCCACCCCTACTTTGCATATGCAAATTAGGATTTGGATTCGGTTCGGCCGGGAAGAAGAATTCAGCGGAATCCAAATCCTGCTGAAAAAGGCTGAATCCTGAACCCAATCCTGGATTCGGTGCATCCCTATAAGGTCACAATGAGTAACAAACAAGAATGTGCCAGTACATTATACTCCTGTACATAGAGGAGGAATGTGCTGATAAAAGTTGTGCATTAAACCGCTTCAAAATTTCCCTACTAGTCCCACCCATCTGTTCCACTTTCTGCTGCCTCCTTTCCCAGGCTGTGCAGGGGAGTCATTGGTACTCAGCTAACTGGACTGTAGGACAGGAACCAATCAGCAGCTAGCAGGACCTGATAGGGAACTGAAGTCTGTCTTTGCTTGTGTGACTGCAGGGCAGTGATTGGCTGTCCCCCTCCTACTGTGCTTTTGTCAGGGATTGTAGGACACACCCACCCCTCATTGGAAACACAGACAGGGACCAGGGCAGATCTATAGGGAACCTCAATAAAGGGGATATTTTTAAAGTTAATGATCATGTGCAGTCAGGCACCACAATTTTTCATTTTGGCCTAAAAGATGGAGGGGGAATTTGATTAATGCTATGTGTCCCCTTTAATTGGCACCTGGTTAGGCTGCCCCCAAGTGATGGATTATTTTAGGAGCAAATAGACCCCAGGACGGTAAGATGCATGTTTATATTTTAAAATACTTTTTTGTAAGTATGTTGGGAGGGGTATGCCTGATTGTTGGCAATTTGGCTGTGTTTTGGCACCCTAGGTGATGATCTTAGAGAGTGGTGGGTGGAGCACAACATCATGTCACATTCTACCCTGTGCTCGGCCATTGGATAAGCCTGTGTCTGTACAGTGTGATATGGAAGAACAAGCTGAATTTTGTGTTGTGCTTCTCTGCGGTGGAAAACAGGGAAATGAATAGCAGGGGAACCCAGGGGGAAATACCCATCTACAAGAGCTCTTAGGGGCCTAAACCCATTGAAAATACACATATATAAATCCAGTGTATCAAGCTACTTTTAGCTACCTAATACACAGTTGTGTGTCCACGGGAGACAGGTAGCAGACACTTGATATTTGGGGATTAGAGTGTTTAGAGATGCTTTACATGAAACCTGAACAAGTGAATATGGTGCAAGTGAGAAGTAAGTAAACCCCAGAATTATGCAGCAGCTATAAACACACACCATGGGACAGGCTCTATATACACTGATTATATCCCTGTGGGAAGCACTTCACTGTGGCACAACCTTTCTGCTCAGGGTCAGAACTAGGGGGAGGTTGAAGAGACGTGAACTGCAGGTGAAATAATGAGTATTGTGCGAGGGAGAAACTGAGTGGCAGGTTGTGTTGTGTGTGATTCCTGCAGACCCAGGGGGGGGCTTGTAAACCAAACATGAGAGGGGTAACTAACAGGAGTCATTAAAGTTGAGATGAGTAGCTGAGGAAGGATCAGGCTATTAAGCATTGAGTACCAATACTACTTGGCCCAGTTTGAGTGTGTAGATTTATTGTGCACAAAGCAAAAAAACTCATTAAATGGAGGGGGGGGCTTTGTAAGAGGGGAAATCAGAGCAACAACAGCAAAACACACTTCAAAACATACTCACTGTCCTCCTACAAACTCCTCTATTATAGGAACCAATTATGGTGTGTAAGTAATTTTCAACATTATTCAGCTGCTTCCCATTCCACTCATAACAACTTCTCAAAATATTGTTCACAATGACAATAACACAGGCCACATTATCCTCATCATTTCCAGCCAGTCACATTTTTATTTATGTTTTTCAATTCCACTAACATACTTGATACTTAGTTCCCTTTTACTCATTCCTCTCTAGCAACCTGGTCCCTTTGCTCTCCTAATAAAAACCTTTCTTCTCCGTGAAAGTTGGCCTGAAGCCTCCAGGGTCCTTTACTAACCCTATACTATCTCTTCCAACTCCAACTGCCAAAATATCTGTCTGGAAATATTCCCTCTACCTCCTAGTTGGAGCAAAAGCTGCTCATTATCTCTGGCCTAACTAACTCATGCATCCAGTACATGTAATGACATCCACTTCCCTATGTTAACTTATCCTAGCAACCACTAGCTAAAGAAACCAGACTCCCACCAATCTGGAACCTCATCTCCCACCAACACACCTCTTTTATACCCTTGGCAATAGCTCATTTATTCAAAATTTTAAACAAAAAACGTGAAAAAACGACTACATTAGAATTGTATTCTATTCATCATTTGCAATGGATCTACAAACTCAAAAGAAATTCAAAGACTCAAATTGAAAAAACAAATCTTTAATTTTGCTTATCACAAATCCCATTGACTTCTACTTGAACTCACAAGCTTTAAAATACCAACATTTTATCTTTGAGTTTTCTTAACTTAATAAATATTCAACATTTGTGTTTTAGAACAGGGCAATTTGAATTACAGTAAAGCTTTGACTTGGAACATTAAATAAATCAAACCCATAATGTAATTATTATATATGATACATGAATATATAGGTATTTGTAAAGTTATTTACAATAGGGGGTACATTATCCCTTATAATAGGAAGTGCTGTCATTGTAACCCGGAAGTGACATCATCGGAAGTAACACCGGATGTGCGCAGAAATGCTCAGAAAAAGGAGTAAAAATCGCTATAGCGAGGATCCACGACCCGACCCTCAACCCGCCAACCTGCAGAACCACCGACCCGCACCCAGAAATTCTACGAGTAACCCGCAGGTTACCCGACCCGCTGCAGGACTCTACAACAGACCTCACCCATTGACTTGTAAATGAACTGGGTGGATTTTAGCTGGTGAATATTTGAAGTAGAATTGTTTCCATGGTTGAGCCTATGATTAAGTGTCTTTTGGACACGAAACGTGTCAGGAGAGAGATGACTATATAAAAAAAAGTTTACATTTTTACTTATTTTTTATTTTTTGTTTTGGTCTGATCTGAACATGGGTATCCAGTGTGCCTTGCACCAACCAGTTTGTATTACAATTGAGGTGTGATAAATCTCATATTGAAATTTACATTTGAGTTGGTGCTTTTAAATTCGAATTTGTGAGTTTTGACACAAAAAAAAAGATTTGAAAATTCCAATTCACCATCCGAACTTTAATTAATCTGCCTCTATATATAATTTAATTAATATACATTCATTAGAATTTTTTTGGGGTTTTTACATTATGTGTTTGTATATGTATTTCTATTGAGAACAGTGTTTGTCTGTCTTCTACAGTTGTGCTCATAAGTTTACACACCCTGGCAGAATTTATGATTTCTTAACCATTTTTCAGAGAATAGGAATGATAACACAAACACTTTTCTTTCACTCATGGTTAGTGGTTGGCTGAAGCCATTTATTGTCAAACAACTGTGTTTACTCTTTTTAACACATAATCACTACACAAACTACCCATGGAGCAAAATGGAGCAAAAATACAAACCTTCCCATGATCCTGCCTGCAAACGTAAGAAACATCAGGCTTTGATAATCAGACTATTATGGTTAAATATTTACAGATTTAAAGGGCACCAACCACAGCCAAAATCAAACCCATAATAACAATCTGACCAGTACAACCTAAACATGTTTAATCAAACTACATATACATTTTTTTTGGAGGAAAAAAAGCAGTTTTTAAAAAATCCCATACTTTGTCAAATGTTCTGTCACTGAGGGAGTCCATACTGTGACTACAACATGCAAATGAGTTCACGAGCATGCTCAGATTGTAGCACTGCCCTGAGTATTCTACCCAGAATGCCTAACTTTAGTAAACTCTAGAAGTATCAAGAGAAGTGCACACACAACTTCCACAAGGTGGCAGCACTAACACACAAGTTTGGCAGATTTCAAAATAGCTTAGAAGGTTTATTAGGCAAGCAAGGAATTTCAACTGAGCATGTGTGAGATTTCAGAGCTACAGTTGGCTGTGAAGATATAGGTAGGAGGAGTCAGTGAAATCCAAGATGGCTGCCTCAGCTAGAACTGCAGTAGAGATAGGGGAGATTTTGCAGAAGGTATAGTGAGCTGATCATTTACATTATACAAACAATTCTAACTGTTTTAAAAATCAGATTTCTTGAACTTTCACATATTGTATTTACTTAGTAAATCATTTTAGTTATGATTGGTGCCCTTTAAGCCACTAAGTTGTATTTTTTCATTTTGTAGTCTTATGCAAAATGACACCACTTTTTTCCCAGGAGTGAACTTTTTTACTTTCTTATTTTCACCGCTTTGCAGGATTACAGACACAAACTTTCTTTGGGGATCGGCGGGCCAATTGGGTTCAGAGGAAGGTGGGACCAATCAGGTTCGAGGGTGGGCCAATCGGGATGGTGGGCGGGCTGGGCCAATCGGGATTGTGGGTGGGCTGGGCCACTGGGGGATGCAGGAAAAATTGTTGTTTCTTGTGACGCGGCAGTCCCCATGAAGGGTGTTGGGGCACAGGCTGGTAGTTCCGCCACTGGCAGCAGTACTCAAAGTGGGGACCCGGCTCTTGAAAAGTGCAGCACTGCCAGGTCCCCCTTCAGACCTGGGACACTTGTCCCTCCTGTGTCCCCCCCCCCCCACGATGGCAGCCCTGGTGATGAAGGGAGACTGTTGATGTATGTGGTCCAAGTGGAAAATAACTTGTTCTTTTTTTGTCATGGCTTTCAGCCAGTCCTTATGGAAGATATGTTTCCTAGGAATCACTTATGTGGCTTCTGTTGAGAGCCATTGATGGAGCATTGCCTTTCAAGAGGCCACCACCAACATAGCCACCAAGTGTTTGTCTCCTTTATTTAAATCTGGGTAATGCTAAACAGAGCCCAGTGTATGGTTGGATGAATTGGTTTATTTAGTATCTGCATCCAATAAGAGGGAACTTCCCGACAGAACTTTTGTATTTTGGGGCACGACCAGAGAATATGTAGAAGACCTGCCTTGGGAGCCATGCATTGAGTTCACCTGTCTGGGGGGAGACTTCCCATTTTAGATAGAAGTTGTAATGTCATTTCTTGGTATCTGCTGGTTGGTAATAGTTGCGTTATATGTGTATGGAATTTTAGAATTACCCTGATTTCACTGTATTTGTGGTGTAAGTGATGCCCAACTGGGCTACACTTGATGCTGGAAGGTTGGCTGCAAGTGAGAGCCCCCACCCCCCCTGTTTAATTGAATTACTCTGGTTTCTAGAATTGACTAGAATTGAATCTGTGTGGCTGCACCTACTGTTTATGAATGTTGCTTTTATTCCAGCTTTTGATTGTGAGCTCCTGGTACCGCTGTGTGGATGGTGCTGGGGTTAAATCCAAAGGAAACAGTCCCTACTACCAACATGGAAGGGGCAATGAGCATTGAGGAAGCAGAAAACAAACAATACACAACTACATCAACTTTTATTTCTCTTACCAGCTAGATGAGAGGTCACCAAACCTGTGTCTGGTTTTACTTGTCTACAGCTTTACTTGTCTATGGATCCAGGGCCATGGATAACTAATTACTAATAAGTAATTAACTTAAATTGCCATCATTAGATGTCACCCTTTTCCTTTTCGCTGCAGGAGTGAGTGACCTGCATTATTTACTGTCATTGCATAGGGATAAGTAAATACTCTGTTGCAGTTACATTTTTGCAGCACTAGATGGCACCAGTTTACCACTCTTCTGCTACTTTGATTTTGCAGCTGAAATCAATACCCTGCAGTTCTACTATTTTGCCACAAGGTGTCAGCATAATACTAATGCCTAATGCAGCAATTGTAACAGCCTCTGAATGTGGCAGCTCAGAAACTCCCTTATTGTTTCATGGCAGAACTTTAGCCTCTCCCCTCAGCAGCTGGTGCAAGTGGGCCGGCCCAAATGACTCGCACAAGGAGGGGCCCTGCAGGTTGTACCACATCAGTGACACAGGGGAGTTTATGAAATTGGCACAATGACGAAGTTTTGGGCCAATAAAATACAATTTACCATCCAGAATGTTTTTTTTTGTTTTTAAATATATGGCATTGTGTTTTGTCTAGTCAGTCACCATAGCAACCAGAAGGTAGAGTTACCATTCAAGATCTTGTTGAACCACAACTCCCAGCATCCTCTGACAGTTAAATGCATTTCTGTTACAGGACTAAGACCACTGCCATGTAAAGGTAAAGGTAGCGCCCACACACACAAACACACACACATACATGTAAATATATATTTATATTTCCCCTGTAGCTTTAGCCAGATCTCATGTCTGGCTTTTGTTGAAACAAAGCATTATGGGTACAGGACAGCATTTTCTTGTTATAGTCTATAATATTGTTTATGCAGAAATAGTCTTGTAACCCATAGCAACCAATAAGTAGTTGCCTTTTGCTGACTTAGACTAATGATTGCTGCCAGCTGGTTGCTATGGGTTACAAGATCTCCATAGTGCTGGAGGTTGTGTGACAGTTACAGCGGTGGAGGCTGTGACTCCGGTGGCCCGTGGCAGAGGTCAGTGGCCCAAGCACAGTTCCCATCTTGCCTGGGCTTCTCTAGTTCTTCTCAAACACCTTGTACTCGGGTTTGGCCCGGTGGAACCATTCGGACCAGGAGCCATCATAGACCGCTGTGTTCTCTTTGCCCAAAATGAAAGAAGCCAGGGCCACGTGGCACGCTGTGACTCCTCGGCGGCAAGTTGCAGTCATTGGCTTGTTCAGGTCCACTCCCTTCTCCTGGAACAGACGCTGGATCTCTTCAGGTGACTTCTCATAGCCCTCCTTGGTTAGGAAACTGGAGAATGGAAGGTTGACGGCACCAGAGATGTGCCCGGGTTCAATGCCTGAAAGAGACGAGACCCAGACAAACTCAGAGCAGAGAAATTGCCTGTATAAACTGTCACGCTCAGTGCTGATTGGCTCTGCACTTGTGTCATGTGACTTCATATTCATGGAGAAGACACAAAAAGGGTTTTTTAGAGAATGTGCCTGAGAGTTAGAGCAAATGAACAGTGGTGTAACTAGATATTACTGGGCCCACGGCAATATTATTTATCAGGCCCCCAAAATGTCCAATATATTTATATCTGTGTTTCTAACACTGTTTATTGAAATTTTATATTAATTAGGGCCTCACAAGGCCCCCTGCAGCCACAGGGTCTGCCTCCCTCTGTAGTTACAGCCCTGCAAATAAATGCCCATAGTGCCTGTGAGTGTGCCACTAAATATGCCCATTGTGCCCAATAGAGGGAGGGTCCTCAGTGACCAATGATTCAAAATGAACATAGCTGGGGTGCTTCTGATTATTATTATTAATAATAATAATGTATTTTAGAGTTCTAACGTATCTCACAGTTCTGCAAACTAAATGTGTTTGTACAGAATTTCATACGCAGCATCCAGTAACCGATACAAGGAGTGAAGATTGCCCTGCACAAAAGAGCTTACAATCTAAAGGGAAGGGAATGATACACAAGG
>CM044441.1:1581692-1594384 GCA_024363595.1 Xenopus borealis | reverse complement strand
CTCCTATTCTTTCTTCTCTTCAAATTTCTGCTCTACCCAGTTGTTATGCCTTCTCCTCTTCTTCTACATCTCTGACCTCTGTCAGACAATAGTAGAGATGTAATCTGGTTTTCTTACTTTATAATTTTGTCTCTATTCCTCATTCCTTCTCTCTTGTTTTACTCTCCGTCAATGATGTGCATATAAGAAATCATGTCACAAGGAGGGGACCATACATCCTTCATGTATTGTGTGCAAACAGCCTAACCAATCAGATCAGAATATTTCAACCATCCACATCAGTGAATCTTCTAACCAACTGCCTAAAGGAATCGTGGCTTTATAAGATACTCTCCAAGTAACAATGCATATCACTCAGTACAATTGTTCTGTTACATGACAATGCTTTAACATGTCTCCTTCTATGCCATTACCTGGGTAAATTATAATATTGACTGGTACAACATTATTTTGCCTATATATATAAATTATTGGTTTATCAATATATTGAACACTGTATGATGTTTTGAGCAACCATCTACTCAAAGGATATAGAATCAATCTCCCTGAAAATATAAGGGACCCCATAGCACTACTTGCAGGGACCTCCCCCACAGAGTACACAGATTATTAGAAAACAAAAATGTGAATTCCTCCAAGAAATAATTAAAAAAGTACAATAAAGTTTATTAGGACAAATTAAGACATGGACTAACGTGTTTTGTGCCTATTCAGGCACTTACTCATAGGCTAACTGGCACACCCCTTTACAATGCTCATATAGGGGTTGTGACCAATCAGAACATCACATATATTAACCACTCACAATCAGTGAAGACAAAATGCCTGTTTAAAGCAAACACACCTAAATATTAATCAATTGCAATATACTCGAACCAAAAATAAGATAGGTTGACACCAAAAAATACCAAGAATAAGAAATAAAGGACAAGTAAGCAAACATGAATAAGTAAAAAATATCTACATGTATGAATACCAAAAAAAAATACTAAATGAATGAACAATGATAGAAAGTTTCTCCAGTTTCTTATTTAGTCAGGGTACTCAGGGAACATGTTTCTTTTAGGTTTCTTAAATATACAAAAAGTAAAAAAGGTTGTAGTATTATAATTAAATATGGCTATTTGAAAAAACGTGTAACATCAAACCAAGTGGCCTTCTAGTTTGTAAATGGAAGATCCACTTTGTGAAATGAAATGAAGGGACCCCATAGTAATACTTGCAGGGACCTCCTCCTCAGAGTACCCACATTATTAGTCCACTTCCCACCTAGGCCTTATGCAGTGGGCCAGGTCAACTCAACAGAATGTGTCCCAAGTAAACAAAATAGCTTATTTTAAAGGACAATGCTTGGCTATTCCCATGTCCCTCCTCCATGGCAACCATATATCGGGTTATTTGCCTTCAACTGGATACATTTGTGAAGTTTTTGGATGTTGCTCCCAATGGCCTGGAAGTTATGGTTGCTTCAAACCAGATGTACTGCCAAAAAGAGCCTCATTCAGACTGGCAGTTCTCATAGGGGCTACCAAATAGCCAATAACAACCCTTATATGGCACTGCCAGAAACATTTTTTCTTAGTTGTGTTGCTCCCCAACTCTTTTTTACAACTGAATGCAGCTCACAGTTACAAAAAAAAGGTTGAGGGCCCCTGGTTAATCTAGTGGTCTGTGTGTTCCACAGACTTTCTTGTTGGTACTTAACTCCCTCCACAAACTAATTCTGCTGCCCCTTCTTCCATTTACAAACATTTTCCAGGTCAGGCACCGGTGCCATTTCTCTATCAGATCCTTGAGTCGGCAGTATTGTCCTCTCAGCTCTGTGAATCCCCTGCTGCTAAATACTTCGTCCCCAGTGCCTTATTTTAAGGTTCCTTTAGACCAACATCCAACAGCAAGCAATAAAAATAATACATACGTGTTTATATAATACCAAAGTATATGATTGACTGAACACCAACATCTAATGATCTCAGCAGGTGAGTTAGAGAATGTACGGAAAGGGGAACAGATACCTTGTTTGGTTTCATTAAAAGGAGTCCAGTACTGATAGCCCAATGTCACCAGGAGGCTGAGATCTTCTTAAAATTCCACACACTTCTCCTGTTGAGACACCTGTGCTGTTCTTATTTATATATATACATGACAACATAGAAGGGCTGGATATTTTGACTTCAATCCATTGTCATTTCTTGGCACCATCAGTCTCATTGCGCAACTCAGGTACACACAGATACCAAACAAATTAAGCGTTTATGGGAATATCTGAGCACACAACACTACTGAATTGCCACAATTACTTGTGTTTTGGTCAGTGTCCTTGCAGGGTGTTGTGAATCCTCCCAGTGTGGCAATGATTGTTTGAGTACGTAGGATTGCCCTTGTGAAATCAAATCAAACTTATTACCTTGAGTACATCTTGTCCCACTTCCGTCTCTGGTATTTTGCAGAGAATCACTGTCAATGATCAATCCATATTAGTCAAGGCCAAAAGATTTTAAATTAGTTGAGTCATTTACATATTGCTCTGTTTATCATATTATCTTAACACGGATACCACAGATGTCCTAATGATTAGAAGGGGTAAGGCGCAGTAGGGATGGATTATCTCTTCCATGGCAGAATTGTCCAAATTCGGGTCAGTACCACTTAAGGAGTAACTTACTGTTGCTGGGCTGCTCTCTTTACCAGAGCAGACTGGTGGAAATGGTGAGGTTCTGACTGGGATGATTAAGGTTTCCCCACTCCACTGACAAAGAGCAGGATCTTTGTTAACAGGGGATACTATGTTAATTTACTCAGCAGACAATTCCTAATGGGATATATGCAAATACATCTATCAGGTCTGGACATTTGCCACAACCCCACTTTTTAACTTTCTTTCAGCCATGACATTGAATCACTGTCTACTGACCACCCTTTCTCTAGACCTTCAGTCTCTGCCCTTCCACAGATGAAGGGATATCAGTGGCTGATAAGCATATATATATGTGCGGACTCTGTTCTTTAGCCTTATCACTAAGCACTGTCAAAGAATGGTGTGAACAATATTGTATTGGACTTTACCATAATATTTCTTTACAGAGAGAATTTGGAGATAAAGCCAATTATGATCTTGACATGGGCCATAAATCCCAGCCACGTGTTACTAATAACAACAGTCATCGTGCATTAGCAACTTGTGGGGGCAGTTAGTAAGGAACGCAGCTCTGTCATTGGCACAAAAGCTTTCCAGAGGTAAGTGACCCGAGGATTTGTCCAATTGCTGTTTCCGAATCATAAAGCAACTATTACCCCTTGTGGAAACATCTTCAGACCACCGAGGCATTTGGTAAAGGTTGTCTAAGCAAACATTTGCATTAGATGGATGCAGGTCTTTTTTTTGCCTGAATTACTGTTACTGTGTGACGTATTTGAGGCTTCCCAGCAACTACCGGTGTAACTTGCAGATGCCTGGTCTAAAAACCCTCTTAGCTTACTTTCAGCCTTTCTACCTTTTGTCTCCATTTAGACCTAATTTCATATCTTGCTCTAGTGTCACCATCATGTCCTACAAGGTGGCCCACTGCCTCTGTGGCCTAATGGAGCCATAAATGACTACTGTATCAATCTTGCCAAACTCTTACCATCTTTCCCTTCCATTTCCATCTTGATCTCCTGTGTTGATCTTCTACCAACTGTCACCATCTTGTTCTTCCATTTACACCTTGATTTCCTGTCTTGATTTGTCTTGCCTTGGTGTCTCCATCTTGCCTTGGTGTCGCCATCTTGCCTTGGTGTCTCCATCTTGCCTTGCTGCCTCCATATTAACCTAGTATTACCATCTCAATAACCTTTATTTGAGCCCACAAAAGCCAGATTTGTTGAGCATCTTTATGTTTTTACATCCTCAAAGAATCCATAGCTGGAAATGAGTAGAGAATTAGGTACAACAACTGAAGAAAAATGAAGTTTAAGGAACAGTTAGAAGAATCTTCTGAGATAAAGTTGTAAATGAAAATATAGATTTTATGCCTGACAATGCCCTGTTACACTTCAGCCACAACCACATCCCATCATCTAGTCCAAACACCCAGTTTATGCTGCAGAACACAGCCTGACCAACCAATGCCACTGGTACAAGTGCTCTGCATGTGCCCGAAGAGATGCAAGACTATAATATGTCCCCACTTCGGAACAATTCAACATGGGATATAATAAGAGTCCATGTTCATAGCCTCACAAGTGTTCTCCGCGTGGGTAAGCATCCCTCCCTCCAAATATTTACACAGAGCTTACTATACAAATCCAGACTTACTGCTGGGGGTCAAAACCTCAACCCACCCACTGGACTTTGGAGCAAAAATACCCCAGCAATTCCAGGGCTCTTTTGCCCCAAAGTCTGATGGGTGTGTTACATTTGTTGTTGACCTCTAGCAGTAAGTCTGGGGTTATTGGTTAACCTACAGTTAAAGGGCAAGTATATTTGCAGATTCACCAAAGGGCAAAGTGACTAATTAGCCAGCATGACGTCATTTCGTTACTTCACCGATTTACTAACGAGCGCAGCCGCCCCTTCGGTAGCGAAGGAGATGTATGCTAGCGTTGCTTCGCACTCTAACGCCAGGCTAATATTCAACCTGGAGAAAGAGCGTTCACTAAAACGTGGATTTTATTGAACGTTAGCTGTTCCGCCAGACCAGGCAGAGTGCAACAGACTGCATAGGATTTCCTCAATTTTTGGTTCAAAAATAGAAAAAGTCAGAAAAAACACTTTTGTCAGGATGATAGCCTGCAAAAGACTGTAAAACGTTTTTAGGATACCCAGGTTCCCCCCTACATTTCCTAACATATTGAACATAAAGGAAGGCAATATAACAACGCTATATTATTTTATTACGGTTCCCTGGGCTTGTGTAATGTATCTACTGCAATATATACATGCATTGAATCTTCCGTTCACTTTGTTTGCCGAAGTAACGCTAGCGGACGCTGGTGAAGTTAGCCCCCAAGTGTGTCTTGAAGAACTTTTCATGCAGTGAGTTTGGAAACAAGCTGAATCACTGGGTATATCTGAGGGCACAGGAAGATATTTATGTACCTTTTGCAACACTCATACTTTGGCTAAGTGGCGCATTCAGAGCTGTAAATATTTTCAGTCTTGTCAATACAGATGACTAATTTTATATAGATATAGTTATTAAAGATAAAACATGTTTGCACTTTGCACCACAGGGTAAATAGCAGCAACTCATTGATTTGAGGTTTGTGACCTTTTCTGAACTCACACTTTTATCCATTTGACCTTCCTGGTCATAGGAAACAACTTTCTCTGTCTGCCCTGGCGGTGGGAGTATTTTGGGACACGATAGAAACATCAGTGAACTTATTAAACAGGGACAGCTCATGTGACACATTTTGGGCAAAATCCCAGATCTCATCATTAGGATGGGGCTTTCAAAGAATACAAAATTCTGTAGAGAAGATCCAACCCTAGTCTTCCTTTAATGAGGTTTTCATGCAAAGTTTAGAATCTTGGTTTGCTATTGGTATTGACTAGATCTGTTGGCCTCTTCACCAATACTTATCCAGGTTGAACCATGGTCTTTTTAATTGTTTGACACTACGGATGGGCGAATTTGACCCATTTTGCTTCAGCAAAAATTAGCTGCTGGTGAAATTTTTTTGATGCATGGCGAATTGTTTTTTGCATTCATAATGTTTTTTGACGATCAACAGCATTTCAGTCCATGGGCGTCATTTCTGCTGCAACACAAAATTTGCCCACCCATATTTGACACCAGATCTCTTGCTTCAGCATCACTGCCCACAAGTCTGTCGCCCCTTATAGGTGGCTCAGAACCAGTGTGGGTTGTAGAAGGTTCTGTTCTGCACCAGCTTCAAAAAACTCAGAGGGTCCTAAGTTATCAAATATATACATTATAAGGTCCATGTTCTGATTTTCCTACAGGGCAGCAGAAACTCTAAGGAAAGGTCCGGACTTCAGTATAGTCATCAAGGGTCCTGGTCTGTGCATTTCCCTTTATGTTTGGCTTTTAGGTTGAAGAACAAATCTGCCTGGGTCTAGCTATCATTACCCAAGAGAAGTCTGGCCCAGCAGAGGCCCAGGAACCAGATCAGACCAGCAGTGATAAAGAAGAAGGTACTGCAGATCCCTCTGTAACTTGTACCCACAATGTTGTAGGTCAGGTAAGTGCATTTAGACACCAGGACTCTGTTCTTTATTCAGCTGAATTACAACACTTTCAGAAGATCCAATGTTTGGCTCCATAAATACACATAAAATGTATTAATAGCCATCATGTTGTCCTCAGAATGACCTCAGCGTCCCCCATCAGTTTCTCATAGAGTTAAATGTTTCACAACCAGAACATGGTCCAGATTGAGAAATCTCATTGATCTCTGTCGGTCCCATTTATCATGCAATATTTATTGAGAAATAAAGAAAGTTCCCAAGGAATTCTCGTTTCCTGGTTTACAAACAAGAATTTTAATTGCTTTTGCACTTGACGCCGTTCCAATATGTGCCATGGGGCAGTCCTTCTAGTCTGAGGAAGGAACAAGTCTTGGCACTGAATTGTACGTCATGTACACCTGCTGTGTTTATGTAAGTGTCTCAATATAAACTTGCCTTTCCCCGTAGCTGATCCCTTCCATTCCCATTATCAGCTCGTCTCTGAACTTTCTCCATGTCATTACTGTCCCTTATATATTTATATATAGTGATCAAATCCCCCTTAACTGTCTCTGCTCCATTGTAACCAATCCCAACTTGCCTTTCCCTATAACTGATCCCTTCCATTCCCTTTATTAACTGTATTGCTTTTCTGTTCTGTTTCTATTTCATTATCATCTCTTTCAAGTACTGGCAGAACGAACATTTCCTCCTGTGAATCTACACCCAATTTAATACCTTGTTGGGCCTTCCATTACTTGCTAAGTTCTCTCAGGTCCTTCTCTATCTCTCTTCTAAACTATTTGCTTAACTTAGTGGCCGGCCGAAATGTAAATGAGCATATGGTGTGTCTGGAGGAGCCTCCAACCCTAGAACATATAAAGCAGCCTGAGGTTTTCGGGTCATTTAGACCATTACTACAAATCTAATATCAACTCCATGAATGATTGATAAACAGTAGTGAACGTCATAATATTTTTATTATCCGGGTAATAGTCCTTTTGCTCTTTATGAACGGCTGTATCTGGCCGACTGTAACAATTAAGGAAAGATATGAGTCCCTGTGATAAAGAAGGTTTTATGGTGATGTTATTCTAAGGAAAGCTCCTGTCTCACCATGGAAAGTGAAATGTTCATTGTCCTAATGGAAAGCAAATGATAAAAGGTGAATATGTGAAGTCAGGGCAATAACTCAGTTACGTTTCTTTTGCTTAAGGCCAGAATCACATTCACTTCAACCCATTCCTCCTGCTGAGAAACTATTTCTACTAGAACCTCAAATTCTGTCCTGTTCCAGAACCTCTTGTTTTGCTCAAGTAACATTCTATCTTGTGCTGAACCTCCCATGAAACATTCTGTCCCATTATATGGGAGCCTGACTTGATGTCCATTGTGCCCAGTTCTGCTGGAACCTCTCATTCCGGACGTTTAATATTCTGCCATGTTCTCCTGTAACCCCATAGGAAACTCATTCAATAAAATGAAGGTTTATCTCTCTACAGACAGAGCTGTAAATGGCACAAGATAACAGTGTTTTTCTCATCACTCGGGATTTGTATCATTGTGACTCTGCAGTATATTTTACTTGACCTTTATATTCAAGATATGCAGCATTCTGCCTACTTCATTCTGAATAGTCAAAGAAAACGGGACATCAAAGTCATGATGATTTAACATCAGTTCTACTTCCATAATACCATGTGCTTTCAGTCCTTTGCACAGTTCCTACGTTTCCTGGATTTTCTGGGATCCCCAGACCCCGCATTTATGTTTTTTCAGTCTGGGAGGCTAAATCATTCCAGTTCTACTACACATCCCACTTACAGTTAAGGAGTTTTATCCGTAGGAATTAAATTAATGGCTCCAGAGCTGACCATCACCAGCCTGTAGAGTATTTATTTATCTGATGTATTCTGGTAATGAGCCATTGGGGGCGATGATAGATGGATATCTGTTAATGAATGCTGACTCCGCCCATGACCTCCTGTCATTGGCTCTTTTTCATTTAAATATTGTCTATGGACAAAAATAAATTAGCCTATGATTAAGTGTCCTTGGGGGACACGAAACGCGTCAGGCTTTTGTACATGATGTAAAATAAAGATGTTTTTGTACTTTTTGAATATTTTGGCTCCTGGATTCAACTGATTCCAGTGTGGCGTGGTGCCTGCCTGTTTCTCCAAGTTATTTTAACTTCTGCAGAGCAAATGCCTTAAAGGAGAACTGAACCCTAAAAGTAAATATAGCTGGGAATGATGTATTTTATATACTGAACTTAATGCAGCAGTCTAAAGGTTCAGCATCATTATAACACTAATAATTCAGGCCTGCAAATATGTGCACAGGGAGGTCACCATCTTGGATCTAGTGTCAGTGGCACCGCACATGCTCAGTATGATCCGGCAGCCATTGAGAAGCTAAGCTTAGGGGTCGTCACGAAGCATGAACCAAGAAATGAGGTACATTAGTCACGGAAGCTGATGCTACAGGGCTGATTATTAAATACAGAGATGGGAATCATGGGAGATTGTATAAAAAAAGAAAACCCGTCAGGTCCATACATGGGTAGATACTGACTATGAAGATTTTCATTCATCCAGGTTATGGTATATCTGATATAAGTAATTCTAAAACAACTGGACTTGCTGATTGAATTATTGAAGACGTTTCACTACTCATCAGAGCAGCTTCTTCAGTACAACTGACTGGTGTGGGAAGTTCTCGTCTAATAAACTCTTCCACTAATCCAATCACAATGGCACATTGTAAATTTTCAAAGAGGTGACATCTGGATTTGATTGTGTGTAGTTACTGTGATGGGATTACCAATGTGTCATGCAACTCTTAGACACAGGTGTTACGTGTGAGAGATGCATGAATGGATGTGTGAAGTGTTTAGCAAAGCCAACGCTAGCGACTTTACGCTGCTTAGTGAATTTGCCCCCAGGTCACAAACATTATGGATAACAGGTCCCATACCTGTACTGTCATATTTAATCTCTCCACAAGGCAATTATATATACAAGATTAATGTATTTCACTGGGCCAATTGGGTTTGGGGTGGGCTGGTTGACATGGGTTGGGCCAATCAGGTTCAACTGTGGCCTGGGCCAATCAAGTCTGAGCGGGCTGGGCTAATCTGGATTAGGGTTAGGCTGGGGGATTAAGGAAATATGAATAAGAACTCGCACTGGAGCGGGGCCCCCATAAATGCGGAGCCCAATTGGACCGACACTGATTCCAAAACAATATCTGCCCCTATACATCTTTGTACCCTGCCTTTTCTTCTTCATCTCTTCTTCATTTTACACCATTGTATTTGCTTGATCTTTTTGTTCCAAGCAGAGAGTAGACTTTGGATACAAACTTTATAACAGTTAATGTATGTGATAATGTGCTAAGGTCATTTATATTGATCTGCAAATATATATATATATATATATATATAGGTGTATGTTTATATTTAATAAAGACATTGGGAAATGCGGTTATGGATCAACTGAAGGCACTGCTGGAAACTGGGGGAGGTTGGGTTGGTATTCCAGTATTATCAGCCACTCGGCTTTTATTAGAAAGATCATTATTGAGGTTCTTTCTGTTGTGCGAGGTGCTGTAGTGTCTCTTATTCAGCAGTAGGAGTGTTTGATCTAAAGTAATAAGTAGCAGTGTGTTTGGCTTATGTATTCTTTGTGCCTAGACATTGCCATTCCATATGCAAAAGGTTGACTGGCATCTCACTGCTTTATGAAGGGCAGAGCTGTAACTATAATGTCATACTTGTATGAACTGGTCTTTATACAGTAGCCAGTGGTCCCCTCACTGGAGCAAATGACTGGGGTGAAAGGAGGAGCTTAAAGAATCGCCATTTGCAACTACGTCTCAACAACACAAGTTGTTATATAAATACAATGACCCGGGAATTATGGGGGAAATTACTGCAGTGTAAGTAAAAAAAAACCAAACCACTCCGAGTCTATAACTTGATCCATCTGAGGGAGAGTCCTGCAGCGGGTCAGGTACCTGCAAATTCCTGCCGTGCTCTGCGGGTTGTACGTAGAATTTCTGGGTGCGGGTATAGAAGTGGGCCGGTGGTTCTGCAGGTTGGCGGGTTGAGGGTCGGGTCGCGGATCCTCGCCATAGCGATTTTTACTACTTTTTCTGAGCATGTCTACTACTGATGATGTCACTTCCAGTTTAGAATGACAGCACTTCCTGTTTTACTCCTTTTTTTTTCTGATCGCGGCTACTTCCGAGGATGTCACTTCCAGTTTACAATGACAGCACTTCCTGATTCTTGATGGTCAGCAGGTCGCAGGTCTGGGTTGCGGGTACTGTTCAGGTCGCGGGTCCAAGCGGGTAAGAATGTGGGTCGCGGGTCCGGGTTGTGGGTACGGGTCCCAAAAAATGGCCCGCGCAGGACTCTAATCTGAGGCACTCTTAGGGGCAGATTTACTAAATTCACATGAATGATTCGAAATTTGATCGTATTTTCAAAAAGATTCAAATTTGTCTTTTTGAATACTTTTGAAGGCCACTTCGACCATTGAATTTTGAAAATTCGATCGAATCGAATGATTCAAATCAAATTCTATTCAAATTATTCGAATATTGGTCAGTCGAATTACTTGCCCTCTAAATTTTTATTCGACTACCTAGTTCGCCAGATTAAACCTACCAAATTGCTATTAAACCCTATGGGAAGCTCCCCATAGGGGTTTTTAAACTTTTTTAGATGGAACAAAAAAAAAACTCTTAATCGTTCGATCAAATTTTTTTATTCGAACGTTCGATCGAATTGTGGTAGAAACCTTCAAATTTGAAGGTTTCATATTCGCCCACAATTCGATTGGTAGCATTCGAGGGTGAATTCGACCAATAGTAAATCTGCCCCTTAGGGTTGCCCCTCAAGAACATACCCAAATTAAAACTATTAAACCATAAATTCCTTGCCTCAAGACAATCCATAGCTAAGGCGTGGAAAACCTCCAACATCAACCTTGCTATGCTCAAGAATAAACTGGATCTTTATAAATGAAAGGTTGACAGGTATAACTTCGGATAACATTCAAAGGGTATTGAGGATATGGCAACCCTGGATTACTTATAGATACAATGGTCCTTATAGATACAACGGTACTTATAGATACAATGGTCCTTATAGATACAACGGTACTTATAGATACAATGGTCCTTATAGATACAATGGTCCTTATAGATACAACGGTACTTATAGATACAACGGTACTTATAGATACAACGGTACTTGTAGATACAACGGTACTTATTGATACAACGGTACTTATAGATACAACGGTACTTATAGATACAATGGTACTTATAGATACAATGGTACTTATAGATACAACGGTACTTATAGATACAATGGTACTTATAGATACAACGGTACTTATAGATACAACGGTACTTATAGATACAACGGTGCTCTTCCAGTAAACCTCTAGATGCAATAAAAACAAAGGACATCAAAGGTTCATAGAGACCACTAACCCCAAAATCTCCCTCTCTAGTTCTCACTTTGGTTTTTCTGCCCTCTTTCTCTTTTCCCCTTTCATTCTTCTCTGTAATATATCAACCCTATCTATTAGGGATGCGCCAAATCCAGGATTCGGTTCGGGATTCTGCCCAGCCGAACCAAACCCTCATTTGCATATGCAAATTAGGGGCGGGGAGGGAAATTGCATGACTTTATGTCTCAAAACAAAGAAGTAAAAAATGTTTTCCCCTTCCCACCCCTAATTTGCATATGCAAATTAGGGTTCGGATTCGGTTCAGTCGAATCTTTCTCAAAGGATTCAGCCGAATCCAAAATAGTGGATTCGGTGCATCCCTACTATCTACTCAGGTTAAATACATTTTTGTGTTTCTATAACAACAAATAGAAGGACTACTTATATTGCTTTATAATGTCATAAGAACATAATACGCGTAAGCAAAACTGGTAGAATTACGGTCATAATGTAATCCCACCCTACATGGAACTGTTTAATAGATGAATGTTGCCCTCAACGGCTTCAGCTGTCATAAAGAAAAATGGTACATAATTAAGGTTATCTATGTTACATTATATAACTGAATAACACTGTAAAGAAAAAAGAACACTATATTCTATGTTCTGATGCAACTTTTACAAATAAAAATATATAAAAAAAAAAAAAAACTCCAGTGAGCCCTATATTCGTATTGTTCAACAAGTAAGCGATTGTATTTGTTCCTGTCGACTAGAATGTTCCATCGTAGACAAATAGGAGCAGATTTTATAGTGGAAAGCGCCACAGAGAGGCTGACTTGTTTCATGCGCTTCTTGTTTCATTATAGTCATTATATTACAATGTGATCTTTTGGCTTTGTTGATAATCCGCAATCCTAAAAACAGTCCCTCTCAGACTGCATAATGATTGACTACAGAAACAGAAAACCGTGGTATGTCTTTCATTTCCCAGGAACGTCCGAGTACTGGGGTGTTTTCTGAACAAAGGTTTTTATAGTGAAGCAGTAT
>CM044441.1:1476939-1488933 GCA_024363595.1 Xenopus borealis | reverse complement strand
GTTGAAATGTTTCTCCCCTGTGTGTATTTTTATATGAGATACAAGGTTACACTTTTGAGTAAAACCTTTGCCACATTCTGTACAAGAGAATGGTTTTTCCCCTGTGTGTATTTTTATATGAGTTACAAGGTTACTCTTTTGAGTAAAGCCTTTTCCACATTCTGTACAAGTGAATGGTTTCTCCCCTGTGTGTGTTTTGATATGAGATACAAGGTTATTCTTTTGAGTAAAGCCTTTGCCACATTCTGTACAAGTGAATGGTTTCTCCCCTGTGTGTATTATCAGGTGACATACAAGGGAGTTTTTTTCTGCAAATTGTTTCCCACATTCTGTACAGGTGAAAAGTTTCTCCCCTGTGTGTATTTTCATATGAGATACAAGGCTACTCTTTTTAATAAAGCCTTTGACACATTCTGTACAAGTGAATGGCTTCTCCCCTGTGTGTGTTTTGATATGATACTCAAGGTCACTCTTTTGAGTAAAACCTTTGCCACATTCTGTACAAGTAAATGGTTTCTCCTCTGTGTGTATTTTCAAGTGAAGTAATAAGTGTTTTTTTTGTACAAACTGTTTCATACATTCTGTACAGGTGAAAGGTTTCTCCCCTGTGTGTAATTTGAGGTGATGAATGAGGCTCATCTTGTGTGCAAAGTGCTTCCCACATTCTGTACAAGAGAATGGTTTCTCCCCTGTGTGTATTTTCTTATGATACTCAAGTTCACTCTTTTTAGTAAAGTTTTTGTCACATTCTGTACAAGTGAATGGTTTCTCCCCTGTGTGTATTTTTATATGAGATACAAGGCTACCCAGCTGAGTAAAGCCTCGTCCACATTCTGTACAAGTGAATGGTTTCTCCCCTGTGTGTATTTTTATATGAGATAGAAGGTTACCCAGCTGAGTAAAGCCTCGTCCACATTCTGTACAAGTGAATGGTTTTTCTCCTGTGTGTATTCGCATATGAGATACAAGGGAACTTGTTTTAGTAAAGCCTTTTCCACATTTTGTACAAATGTATGGCCTCTCTCCTGTGTGTATTTTTAAATGATATTGAAGGTGAATATTTTTAGCAAAGCTTTTGCCACATTCTGTACAAGTGAATGGTTTCTCCCCTGTGTGTAATTTGTGGTGACGAATGAGGCTATTCTTATGTGCAAAGTATTTGCCACATTCTGTACAAGTGAATGGTTTCTCCCCTGTGTGTAATTTGTGGTGACGAATGAGGCTATTCTTATGTGCAAAGTCTTTGCCACATTCTGTACAAGTGAATGGTTTCTCCCCTGTGTATAATCCAAAGAGGGTTTGAAGGTTGCTCTCACATGTTTTCCCATATTCAGTGGTTCTGAGAGGATTGCTGGCCAAAGGTTTCTCCTCTGTTTCCATCCTCCTGTCTCTGAAGGCAAAGTCTATTGTTTCCAGTACAAGCACAGAGATGGGTGAGAAGATGAGCAGTCAAAGAGAATCCCTTCCCACATCCAACAAACCATAAAGCTTAGGAGCCCAGTCAGTTATCCTCATTCCATGCACTTGGCTCACACCCAGCCTGGGTATATACTGTGCTGACTTTACTCGTTCTTCTGTGTTGTACTTTAATGTTCCCTTGTGGCCTTCATTGGCTTAACCAGTAGATTCCGATGACTGATATCACAAAGCAACAACCTGATTAAAAAAGAGAACAGAAGAAGAAACATTAAACAAACAGCCACATTTAGGTATTAAAAGACTCATGATAAGATATCTTTTGTTTCTGATATATGTTATATATAAGTAAGGGGATATTCAATATAGAGTTCTTTAAAGGAAAGGTAACACCAAAAAATGAAAGTGTTTCAAAGTAATGAAAATATAATGTATTGTTGTCCTGAACTGGTGTGTTTGCTTTTCAAATACTACTATAGTTCATATAAACAAGCTGCTGTGTAGCAATGGTGGAAATAGAAAAGAAGACTGTATGGCACAGGTTAAATAGTGGATAACAGATAACACCATTATGTTCTACAGAGCTTATCTGTTGTGTAACCTGAGACTTTCCTCCTTTCAATGGCTGCCCCCATGGCAACACAGCAGCTTGTTTATATAAACTATAGTTGTGTTTCTGAGGCAAACACACCAGTTTTACCAGTGCAGGGCAACTTAATTTTTTGATGTTAGTAGTGGGACTGTGATAATCCGAAGGACTGTGCTGAACTAACAGTTAGAACCTACTAGTGATTTAGGCAGTGTCCCATATATTCTCATACAGGTGTGACTTGTGTATTATTTGTTATACAGTAGAACCCCGATTTTACATTTTTCAAGGGACCTTTGGAAAAAAACGTAATATGTGGGAAATGTTAAATGAGGGAAATGTGTTAATCACAAAGAAATGTGTAGGAGTCCCTTTCTCTGCCTTCCTGGACGGCTTCTTTCCAGTAGTCTACTACACAGCAGACGCTTAGCTTGGTTTGCAAGGTCTTGTTTCCCGGTCCCTTAAGTCTGACTCTCCAGACTGCTTCTAACTCTCTCTACTCACAATCTTGTGCCTCTTCTCCAACTTTAGACAGTCTTTCTTCTGAAACGGCTTCTTACAGACTTTCTCCCACCCCCGCCTTCAATTCAGCGACTGCTTCCCTCTGCTTCCCTTTGTTCACTATGCTCTTTTTCCCCGGTCCCTTCTACTCCTGCAGCAGCACAAGCACCTCCCTATCAGCCTGTCACCTTACTCAAATGCTGCGTCTGTATAGAATTTTAACAAGTAAGTCTGTATACGCTGCATATAAAAGTTTTTTTACGCAAAAAAATCGAGCGGTTTGCACGGGGCAGAGCTAATTTGCAATCATAAAATCCGGGAAACCAAGATGTAAATCACGGGAATAGATCCCATACAAATGCACATACAAACGGCGGGACTGCAGAAAAAAAAAGTAAATTGCGGGAAGATGTAGAATCCGGGGTCATAAATATGGGGTTATACTGTATTCCTGTTTATATAAAGTTAAAGATTGTTCATCTGCTAATTTGTGTGTTTTATTATTCCTAGGGAATTCCTCTGAGGTAAGTTCCTCAGTGTTCCCTAGGTGGAGGCACTGCACTGTAATTCCAAGTTCCCAGTACTTTTCATATTGCAAAAGGGACTCCGGGCCCCTGAATTGCCCAGGCACATTCTATTTAAAGAGACGGCAGCCAAAATAGGGTTACATAAAAATTAATAAGAATTTGGAGGAAAGCAAGGAGAAACTCGGAATGTCCTTAAAAGGGAATATGTATAAGCATACACATATGTTTAACCTCTGACCTAAGCACATTTCTATGGTATATATATTCAGTAGTTTAGGAGGTAGTTTAGCTTCACAACTAGGTCAAGTTATAATTATGGGTGACTTCAATTATCCGGACATTGACTGGGGTAATGGGGTTGCCAAGACAGATAAAGCTAGTAGGTTTGTAAATATGCTAAATGACAACTTTTTATCCCAGCTCATTCAAGAACCTACTAGGAATAACTCTCTTTTGTATCTTGTAATAACTAATAATACTGAGCTCATCTCTAGCATTTGTGTGGGTGAGCATTTAGGGAATAGTGATCATAACATGGTCTCCTTTGAGATTTTGTTGCAGAGGCCACTCTATAAGGGAGTAACTAAAACACTGAATTTCAGGCGTGTAAACTTTGACAGTATAAGGGCATCTCTGCAACATATTAAGTGGGAAATGCTTTTCACAGGGTTAAACACTGAACAAAAATGGGAATTCTTTAAAATGCTGCTTAATAAATATACATGTCAGTATATTCCGCTTGTAAGCTAAACCTTTTTGGTTCTATAGAAGTGTTGGTGTTGAGGTGGGTAAGAAAAGACGTGCTTTTAAGGCTTTCAAGTTAGCTGGGACAGCCAAATCATTTATAAGGTACAAGGAGGCCAATAAATCACGCAAAAGATCTATCAGCAAGCTAAAATCGATATGGAAAAGGATATAGCAGTAAGCAGTAAAAAGAATCCAAAATTATTTTTGAAATATATTAATAGTAAAAAAATTAAACAGGAAGGGGTGGAACCGTTATTATCAGAGGGGGGGTCAGCTGGTTGATGAGAACAAGCAAAAAGCTCAGATTCTGAATGCATACTTTTCATCTACACAAATGAGGAACCAGCTAATGAAGGTTTCCTTGTTAATAGTCCCAAGTCTAATAATACGTCTAATGATGGTTCACACATGCTGAAAGTCAAATGAGACTAGAACATGTTAAGATAAACAAAGGTCCAGGGCCAGATGGGATTCATTGCAGGGTAATTAATGATCTTAGCTCTGTGATTGCCAAACCTCTCTACTTAATTTTTCAGGATTCATTGAGGTCTGGCATGGTGCTGAGAGACTGGTGAATTGCTTATGTGGTGCCGCTATTCAAAAAGGGATCCCATTCTCTGCCTCAAAACTATAGGCCAGTTAGTCTGACATCGGTGGTAGGAAAGCTTTTCGAAGGATTAATAAAGGATAGGATACTGGACTTCATAGCAAATAACAATACTATGAGTTTGTGCCAGCACGGTCTTATGCACAATAGATCTTGCCAGACTAACTTAATTTCATTTTATGAGAAGGTAAGCAGGGACCTCAATTCTGGGATGACTGTGATTTACTTAGACTTCGCTAAAGCATTTGATACTGTGCCACACAGAAGGTTACTGGTTAAATTAAGGAATGTTGGCCTTGAACATAGTATTTGTACCTGGATAGAGAACTGGCTAAAATATAGACTACAAAGAGTGGTGGTAAATGGAACATTTTCTAATTGGACCAGTGTTGTTAGTGGGGTACTGCATGGCTCTATACTGGGTCCCTTGCTTTTCAACTTGTTTATTAATGACCTGGATGTGGCCATTGAAAGTACGGTTTGTATTTTTGCAGATGATACTAAATTGTGCAGAACTATAGGTTCCATGCAGGGTGCTGACACTTTGCACAGTGATTTGTCTAAGTTGGGAAACTGGGCAGCAAACTGGAAAATGAGGTTCAATGTTGATTGATGAAATGCAGGTTATGCACTTTGGCAAAAATAATATAAATGCAAGTTATACACTAAATGTCAGTGTGTTTTAAGTTTCCTTAAGTGAGAAGGATCTTGGGGTTTTTATAGATAACAAGTTGTCTAATTCTGGGCAGTGTCATTCTGTAGCTACTAAAGCAAATAAAGTTCTGTCCTGCATAAAAAAGGGCATAAACTCAAGGGATGAAACCATAATTATACCTCTTTATAGATAGGCCTCATCTGGAGTATGCAGTGCAGTTTTGGACTCCAGTCCTTAGGAGGGATATAAATGAGCTGGAGAGAGTGCAGAGACTAAGTGCAACTAAACTGGTTAGAGGGATGAGACTGGGAGACTTCAATTATGAGACTGGGAGACTGTCCAGGTTGGGGTTGTTTTCTCTGGAAAAAAGGCGCTTGCGAGGGGACATGTTTACACTTTACAAATACATTAGAGGACATTATAGAGAAATATCAGGGGACCTTTTTACCCATAAAGAGGATCACCAGAGGCCACTCCTTCAGACTAGAAGAAAAGGACTTTCATTTAAAGGAACAGAGTAGGTGGTTCTTCACAGTGAGGACAGTGAGGTTGTGGAATGCACTGCCGGGTGATGTTGTGATGCTCATTCTGTTAATGACTATAAGAGGGGGATGATTTACAGGACAGACATAATATCAAAGGCTATTGTGATACTAAACGCTACAGTTAGTATAGCTATGGGCATATATGGTTTGTGTGAAAGAGTGGAGGGGGGTGTGTATGTATATGCTGGGTTTTAATTTGGAGGGGTTTAACTTGATGGACTTTGTCTTTTTTCAACCCAATTTAACTATGTAACTATGTAAGACCCATAGTGGTTTAATATGTCCCTATGGTTTTAATTCCCTACCCTTCCTCCTTTTTCCCTAGTTGCTGGGCAAACGCCCATGTATCTAGTTATATTTACATATCCAGTATTATTGGCCAAGAGGTGTAATGACCACTTCCTACCACAATACAATATAGTGCGTGGAAAGGGGTAGATCTTCCTCTTTGGTTGTTGGTGTCCTAACCATCTGGATGTTTTGTGCCATTGAGCCTAGGTACTCCAAGGCCCTGTAAAGCCATTGCCCTGAAGGGACCAGTGTCTAAGTCGGGGACCAGGGAACCCTGTGAACACAGTTAGCTAAAACAGTTTATATCTGTCATAGACTATCTATGCACAGAGATAGAGACAACAGATAGCAAGAACATCTTTGTGCTCCATCAAGGATCTGTAGCAGGTAGTAGCTTCCCAAGGCTCCTAGATTGCCTTTAGTGAAGGGACCACAGTGGATAGGGCATTGGGCTTAGACTCTTTCTCCCTGACTACTCCCTGATACTGTCATGGGAAAAAATCTTTTTTAAAAATGCATCAGTTAATAGTGCTGCTCCAGCAGAATTCTTCTTTCTCAAAAGAGCAAACAGATTTTTTTATATTTAATTTTGAAATCTGACATGGGGCTAGACATATTGTCAATTCCCCAGCTGCCCCTGATCATGTGACTTATGCTCTAATAAACTTCTGTCACTCTTTACTACTGTACTGCAAGATGGAGGGAAATCAACACTTCCCCCCCCAGCAGCCTAACAACAGAACAATGAGAAGATAACCAGACAACAGCTCCCTAACACAAGATAACATCTGCCTGGTAGATCTAAGAACAACACTCAGTAGTAAAATCCAGGTCCCACTGTGACTCCTTCAGTTACATTGAGAAGGAAAAACAACAGCCTGCCAGAAAGCAGTTCCATCCTAAAGTGCTGACACAAGTCACATGACCAGGGGCGGCTGGGAAATTGACAGCATGTCTAGCCCCATGTTAGATTTCAAAACCGAGTATAAAAAAATCTGTTTGCTCTTTTGAGAAATGGATTTCAATGCAGAAGTCTACTGGAGCAGCACTATTAACAGATGTGTTTTGGAAAAAAAATATTTTCCCATGACCATATCCCTACTTTTTGTTGATTTCTTAAAATATAAATCTTAAAATTATATTCAGTATCAGCACATTTTATTTTATTACTGGTCCATGTGTGTAATAAATCTTCTCTGGAGCTATTTTGTCTATAAGAGTGGTGGTTTCTGTGGTGTTTATACAAATGGTCTGTGGGTGTTACTGTGCACAGGACTTGTAGTGTATACACCGGACTTTTCTGTACAGCTTGAAAGTGAAAGTAGGAAGTACTGCAGTTGTGTAATGGCTGCATGAACCTGTTAATAAAGCATTCTTATACCCTCCTCATCCTCGGCTACCAAAAACAAACAAATGGTGACAAGGATGTCTTTTCTACCTCTGCAGCAGCCTGCTCCTTTTTTACCAAACCCTGGTGAGCCTTCCATTCCTTTTACTGCTTTTATTCCATACATTACCATTACCTGATGATACTTATGAAACTGCACTTACTCCTATAAAGAAATTTTTCATGCCAAGAGTAAATGTGGTTGCTGAAAGATATAAAGTCCGCCAACATGGACAACGTAATAGCGAATCCACAGAACAATTTGTAGCAGCTTTGAGAGAGCTGGTTGTTACTTATGAGTTTGGGAATCTAACAGATGAAATGCTAAGAGCTGAAATAGTGGGGGGAAAAAAACTCACCACGCATTAGAGAGAGACTGCTCCTAGATAAAGATTTAACCCATGCAAAGGCAATTACAGTTGCTAGCAAAATTGAAACAGCTGTGGTAGAGGCCAAAACTCTCAGTCAGGGAACTGCTGGGAATGTACAGATTGTGAAATCAAAACTGAGGCCTAATAATGCGCAGGCACAGGAAAAATACAGTGCTAAGAAAAGGGATTCACTGCTAAACCGTGCAGCAAATACAAATAAAAGATACTGCTTTCACTGTGGTTCAACACAACACCTTGCAAACTATGCTAAATGTCCTGCAAAAGCTATATAGTGCCACAAATGTTTAAAGTCTGGTCACTTTGCTATGGTCTGCCGTAGTTCTACTAAAGATGTTCATGAAGTCACTACTACAAATGTTACAGTATTACATGTGTATAAAGCTGGTACATTTATTCCAGACAAGTTTATAGGTCAGTACTGCTTCTGCTGACAAGGGACACTCCATTAACCTGATGCTTGATACAGGTTCAGCTGTTTCTATACTACCAAAGGATATTTTCTTGAAATACTTTGAAAAAGATACACTTGATGGTCAGTTACTTAAAGGAACCAATCCCTGTGCTTGGTTGCTTTCCAGTGACTGTACAATTTGATCAAATACTGCAAAATGTGACTTTTACATTGTGAATAAGGTTACTGCTATACTTGGAAGGGATCTCTTTGCTGCATTAAACCTACAATTAATTGATGGTCTCATTACTACAGCACCACTGCCTGTCACACAGCCTGTGTCTAAGTTACATGTTGCAGACACCAAACTTCCACAAAATACTGTTCCTACAAAGCTACTACTGACATTGTCAAACGCCAACAAGCCAAATGCAAGGCTTTTACTGAGAGAAGTGCACTTTCAGCCTGGATCTTTAGTTATAATTAAGAAACCAGGAATACTGAAACAAGGAAAATTTTAATTTACTACACCACTTGAAGTGAGACAGCAGAGAGGACCATACACATGAACTGTCTGATGGACGCATATGGAATGCAAGTCGTCTTGCTCCTGCTAGATATGACTTTGCAGACGTTCCATTTGATAAAGGACATTTTTCTACCCCTAATGCCAACTGCAAAAGGCCTGAAGAAAATGAACCTATAAGGCAGTGGTTCTCAACCTCGTGACCCCTTTGGGGGTCGAACAACCCTTTCACAGAGGTCACTTAAGGGGTTCCAGGAGCAGGTTCATCTCTCTCCCCACTAACCCTGGGCCAAGCTTTTAGCTCTCTGGGTGTTTGTGCTGGGAGTTGTAGTTCAGTAACCTGTGTAGGGAAGCCAGTTGCACTACAATTTTTATATTTATGCAGGCAAGCTGTACTTTGCTAACAATCCGCTGGCAACGAAAATATTTTAATATTTTATGGTTGGGGGTCACCATAACATGAGGAACTGTTTTAAAAGGTTGCAGCATTAGGAAGGTTGAGAACCACTGCTATAGTGAGAGAATTCAAAAACTACCTGCATGGACCCAGGACTATGTGATGTGAATAATGTATATGATTGGTTTAAGATGCATTGTTGTTGTTTAGTACATTTGCCCAAATGTTTTCCTACAATAGGGGGAATATGTGGTGTTTATACAATTGGTCTGCGGGTGTCACTGTGCACAGGACTTGTACTGTGTATATACCGGACTTTCTGTACAGCTTGAAAGTGAAAGTAGGAAGTATTGCAGTTGTGTAATGGCTGCATGAACCTGTTAATAAAGCACTTGTAACACTTTTTGGGCTATATACA
The DNA here is from genome assembly GCA_024363595.1 of Xenopus borealis. NCBI lineage: Eukaryota > Metazoa > Chordata > Amphibia > Anura > Pipidae > Xenopus > Xenopus borealis. Next base: position 1,479,544 of record CM044441.1, on the reverse strand, counting down.
GCTCATAAAGTTAAGTGTCCAGCTAGTGATAGGAAAGCATGGAGAAGTAGAGATGTTAGCAGATTTCCATACAACACATCACAGTAGGAAATATTCCTGAGAGTCAGGATAGTCAAGGTACATTCATTCCAAGTGCCTGGTGCTGTAATGTGACTTGATGGGAATACCAGGTAAGGCCGGATAGCTGCTGCTAAGTCCTAGTCCCTAGCACAATGATATCCCTGCACTAAAAGCAACACAGGGGAAGCTTTGTAAGGAAGATCTCTTTCTGCTAACACTCCTCGTTGGAACATAGAACTGTTCATACTAAATAAGCTAACTATCTTTCTCTCTCTAGAGAGACTATTACAGTACTACCCTGCTCTTGCTATCCCTTGTTCACGGGGTGGCCTGGTTCCCGACTTGGATCACTAACAGTTGGAGGTCCTGTTAAGGCATGTGGCTTACTGGGGCCTTGTTGATCCCAGGCTCAATGAGCAACCAGCCTGTTCAGTACCAATGGCCAAAGATGAAGTGGCCACTCCTTTACAGCACTATAAAACTGTGTGGCAGGAAATAGTCATTATACTCTGGGCTGTAACTATTGGTTAAAAGTATGCACTTGCAACATAACCTTCTGCCTAGTAACAGAGATCAGGTATTTAACTCCATAGGTGCCAAACAGAAACCTATGGGTCCCTACACACTCTTATACCCTGCTCATCCTCTGCTACCAAACACAACAGTTTCTTTAAGAGACTTACTTTTACATGTTCTCATTGGGCAACAGCTGAGAAGCCAATCTTAGGGGCAATTGCAAATCATCAAGCAGAATATTGGGTTTGCATGTCACATAAGATGATGCTACAGGGCTGATTATTATTGATCAGTCTTGTTTAGTTCCATTTATATTCTATATACCATATATATGGCCCCTAAGCTTTATATATAATGTGTGTTGCCTATTCACTAGATGAAGATTGGTTTGATTCATACAATAGCAACTCTTCTGTGTAATCTAGAATGACTGTGTGGGGGATGGGATAACAGAGGGAACTCACTGATTTTCCTAATCTAGTAACCAGCTGCAGACAAAAGAAGGCAGTGAGGAGAGAGACCCCCAAGCAATAGTAAGGCTAAGTCCAGACGGGGAGATTCGGGGGCGATCCGTTGCCTGGTGAGGCAATTTGGAGCGCTTTTAAAAATCGCGCCGCCGCGTGTGAACACGCGCCGGCGCTTTGAAGCAGCGCCAATGCCTACCTATTCGGGGGCGATCCGTCGCGGCGAAAAGTCGCCCGGCGACGGATCACCCCCGAATCTCCCCGTCTGGACTAGCCCTTAAGCAGACTTAAAGCAATTTACATAAAGACTCGGTCATTGACTGTTGTACAGGGGGGAATTGCTTGGTTGTACAAAAAGGAGAGCAGGAAGGAATGAATGAAGAGGAGAATGGAAAGCAGAGTCTTGTCTCCATGTGAACTTTCGCCTAATGACGTCGCACAGACACAAACACACACACATAAGGGGGGACACAAATCAGATTACCCAGTCCCACTGTGGAGATTTAACAGAGAACTGAGCTATCAGGTTGCCTTAAAGAGCAGGCATGTAAAAATGATGGTTGATCCCAATGTTATTAATAGGGAAAAAGGATAAATATATAGGAAGGCCGGTATTTTTTTACAGAAAAGGTGGCAACCCTAAGTGCAGTATAGTTTAAATGCCTAATGAGCAGATGTGGAAGCCCCTATGCCAAAACATAGACGGTTGTGACAGTAACATACCAAAAGAGGGGCGGTGTCGGACTGGGACACTAGGGGCCCACCCAAATACCTTAGACCAGGGTCCCACCATAAAACCTTAGACCAGGGGCAGACTCTCAGTACTAATATTCTTCATGTCCTCAATCAACCTCACTTCTCCTAGTTTGTTTACTTTACTTTATTCCATCTATTTAGCCTTTGTTCTCATAGAAATAGGGAATGGCCATGAAATAGGCCAAAAGTTTAGCAGCATGAGGGCCCACTGACACCAGGAAAACTCCCGGTGGGTCAGTCCGACACTGCCACGAGGGCCGCCAAAAATAAGATAAAAATATATAATATTTATTGTAGATTAATTAAAAAAAGAACAGGGTCTCCATTGACCCCGCAGGGCCAATGGAGATACTGTGCCTTTTTTAATGAATCTAAAATAAACACTATATATTTTTAACTTTATTTTGGTGGCCTTTGGGCCTGCCCTTCTGGATCTGCAAATCATGACTGATACATAATTAAGATCATGAAAATAAGGAAGGTTCTGCTGTATAGAGTGCCAAAGAGATCACTAAACAATAAATTTAAAAAAAATTACGTTATAATGATTAGAAAAATATTTACATAGTTAAATTGGGTTGAAGAAAAAGTCCATGAAGTTCAAGCCCTCCAAATTAAAACCCAGCATACACACACACACATATATCTCCACTCTTTCACACAAACCATATATGCCCATAGCAATAGGGGCATATTTACTAAATTCGATCGAATTTCAATCGTACGATTGTGTCGGAGGATCGAATATGCTTATTAGGGATCTATAAAGAGGTATAATTATGTTTTCATCCCTTGAGTTTATGCCCTTT
>CM044441.1:1394426-1405853 GCA_024363595.1 Xenopus borealis | reverse complement strand
CTCTCTGGGTTGTGTATATGATTTATAAAAATAATATGGTGTTTTTATATCAAGTTTTTTGTATTTGTATGTTTTTTTGAGACTGTACCTCTTTAAGAGACATTAGGAGATGGTGTCCCTTTATGAGACATTTCACTTTTTGCTTTGACTTTAAATATGCTTTGTATCTTGTCTCCTATAAATTCCTACTTACTGGGAGGTAAAGATAGCCCATGATTATGTGCCCTGTGGGGCATGAAATGCATAGAGCCAATGAAGTTATTGTTCCTTTTAATTATTGAGTCTACAATAAATATTATATTTGTAACTTTAATTTTGGTGGCCCTTGTGGAAGTGGCAAAATGAAGCAATAGGGCTATCCAGCACTCAAAAGAACCCACAGGGTCTAGGGTTGCCACCGGCCTGGCTGGTATTTTTGATGGCTGCTCCCAATTTTATTAATAGGAAAAAAATATAAATATATAGGAAGGCCGGTATTTTTTTCAAAAAAAGGTGGCAACCCTAACAGGGTCAGAGATGTCTTATTTTTTAATAATCATAGTTTAAAAGTATAAATGCATCTCCATGTGCCCTACGCGTTTCGTACCTATTTCGTCATGAATATTTCTGAGTGCCTGACGCCCCTCTTTTTGTTTGCTGCTCAAATTGGTCTTTCTACTTCAAACTGCCTAACAGCAATGTTTTCCTAAAGTTAGCAGCTTTAGGATGCAAAAGTATTGTAGAAGTGATATCGATATCGGTTAAAAATAAACATCTCCACGTGTGCTGTCCCAACAGTTAAAAGTTTATGTTAATGTATATGGTTAATTACTTATGTTTATATGCATATCCATTGTTATGCTGCCACCTACTGACCAAGGTTGTATTGCAAGCTGTGTAATTTCCTTGTTGGTGTGATGTCAGTTCCTCCCATCATCCTCTTGTGTTTCCTGCTTTCCATGTGTGAGGAGCTACTCTAAATATTCTTTTTGACCTGCAGCACTTATTCATCCACTGCTACGTGTGTCCATTCACCTCAAATAAAGCAGCTTTTATGGATTACAAGTGTCTGGTGAGTTCAGATATCTGTCAAAGACTGCCCTCAGTGGTTGTTACAGCTCATTACAGGCCCATCAGGGAGGTCTCATGGGGATTCAGCCATTATTACAGCAATTGGAGACAGAATTGTGAAAAATAACAAAATCCGATAACCCGTTGCCACAACGCATGTTCAATCAAGTCTCCTCTCACTGGCAAGTCACATATTCAATTGGCTACCAAGCTAATGCAGTCTAACAACTCCCTGCAAGCACGTGTTTTACTGGTTTATGCAACAGGATTGTGTTATTGTGCTGCTCAAGCTGCTGTATACACGGTTCTCAAGGTCCTGCTATAACACTGCTGCAACTTTGTTAAAGAGACAGTAACCATTTTCAGCAAAGGTGCAAAATGTCTCAGCAAGGCTCTGTGCATTCATTTTCAACTGAACCTAAGCAAGTGCACCAGAGCTCACAGACATCCAGGGAGAAAGTCCCATGCATACTGCAGAGCAAAGCGTCAGGTCCAAACGTTTACTAAAACCATCTAAAAAGTCCAGAGAAAATTATGAGATTACAAAGGATGAGTTTTCAAGGAATTTATCATAATTATAGCATAGAACTGTGCACTGCATGTCTGTTCTTTCACACACTAGCAATGACGCAGCCGATTTAAGAGACTATATAAATCGTTTATCTTCTAACTATAAATGTTATCAGAGGCTGTCTGCTAAATATACTATCTTCTTAAGGGACACTAATATGGAGGATTCCTCAGCAGAGCTAACCAAATATGATGCCTTAGATCAAGAAAGAGACCCTTTGGTGCAAGGCACTAAGGATAAGGCAGAGCTCATGATTACACATCTGCAAGAGACTAGGTCTCACAGATCCACATCATCACGGCTCACATCACGATCTTCCAAGACTTCTCATTCTAGGAAATCCACACTAAGGGGCCTTACACACGGGCGTTTTGGACCTGCGCTCCCCTGTGTTGCGTTTGGCTGCGTTCAGCCGCAGGGGAGCGCAGGTCTAGATGCACCTCATTTTGTTCAATGAGGTTGTACCCACGAGACGCGTGTAAGCGCCGAACGCAGATTCAGACGCAACATGCTGCATTTTTCCTGCGTTTGGCGCCTACATGCGTTCGCGTGAGTACAGCCCCATTGAAAATAATTGAGTGCGTCTATACCTGCGCTCCCCTGCTTCTGAACGCAGCAAAACGGAACGCAGAGGAGCGCAGGTAAAAACGCCCGTGTGTAAGGGCCCTAAGTGACAAGCTAATAGAGGCCTGTGCTATTGCGAAGCAACTAAGCTGCAACTTTCCTATACTTAAAGAGAGGTAAACCTTAAAGCCAAGGCAGCAGCAGAAGTTGCCAGGCAGCAAGCAGAGGCTCCACACCAGCAAACTGAGGCAGCAACAGAAGTCACTTGGTAGCAAGCAGAGGCTGCATGCTAGCAATCAGAGGCTGCCCGCAAAAGGGCAGAATTGGAAGCTGAATTAGAAATTCTTCAAATGGAAAAGGAAAAGGCAGTAGCTATTACAAGGTTAAAGGTTCTCGAGCAAGCACTGGGAGAAGTGCATGAACCAGACTTCCCTATCCCAGCAGAGTCTGAAGATCCTATTGAACGTACAAGTAAATATATACTCAACCAGGAAGTATCTAAAGACAACCAACCAATCTTACAGAATACAAGGATGACTCCTGCTACTCACAATACAGGTCAGTCTCTTTTACCTGTTACTACTAACACTGCTGTATCTTTCAGTACCAAAACCATGGAGCTGCCACCGCTAACACAGCATCAGGTCAACCACACAGACATAGTCACTCAGCATGAGATTATACCTCAAACCATCCCTCAGGTGAATTCCAGCGACAAACCTCAGTTTAAACTAGAGCCTGCAAAGACCTTAGAGACCAAACCACTGCTAAATGCTAATGCCATGTCATTCCAACCTGGTTCATCTCACCTGTATACACCGGGAAACTTCTACAACCCCCAGGTTTCACAAGTTACCCAAGCACCAAAGAGTGAAAGATCAGATCTGTCTGACTTGGCCAGGTACATGATACGTCGTGAGCTCATTAATGTTACAGAGCCTGTTGATCTACCTTTAAAGCTGCAATTGCTAACCTCAACCTCACAACCAAGGAGGAACTTGATTTTCTCATCAAATGGCTAGGTCCAGTGTCTGCAGATATTGTTAAGAGACTAAGAGCTGTGCTGACTACCCAGATGCAGGTCTTGCTGCCGCTTGGGAAAGACTTGAACAAACCTATGGTAGTTCTGAAGCCATAGAAAGTGCCTTGTTTAAGAGATTACAATCCTTCCCAAAAATAACCAACAAAGACAATCGCAAGCTGCAGGAACTAAGTGACCTTCTTAGGGAGCTGAAGTTAGCTAAGGCAGACCCTCGTCTCTCAGGACTCAGCTACTTGGATACTGCTCATGGGGTGAACCCAGTAGTACTGAAGCTACCATATGGGCTGCAAGAGAAGTGGGCCACAGCAGGTTCAAGGTACAAGAAACAATATAATGTATCCTTCCCTCCATTCTCATACTTTTGCAAATTTATCAGTGACCACGCCTGGATCAAGAATGATCCCAGCTTCAACTTTGGTGAGCCAAACATTTCTGTTTCATCCTCTGCAAGGCATGACACCATAGCTACTAAACACAGAGACATGCGGGGCACCGTGTCTGTTAGAAAGACAGACATCCCTCCTGCTACATCCTCTTCAGCTGACAAACTGAAGATCCCAACCTTCCAATGTCCAATTCACAAGAAACCACATCCACTTAAGAAATGTCATGGGTTCAGAACAAAGTCTTTACAGGAGCGCAAGGAGCTTCTCCAGAAGTTTGGGATCCGCTATAAGTGCTGTCCTTCCTCAGACCTTTTTGCTAAGGACTGTAAGACCATTATTAAATGCACTGAGTGCATCAGCGACAAGCATATCTCAGCAATGCATTCAACACCTCTTCTGGACAGTCCACAGTCTCTAAACCCTAGAGAGAGAGAGAGAGAGAGAGAGAGAGAGAGAGAATCAGCATGGGAACAGCAGGAAATAATTTTGGTGTTGGTATTCTAATTGTGCAAGTTTAGATGAGGATATGCTTTCTATAAATTTCTGCATGGCATGTCTGGAGTTAATGGAGTGCTCATTGGCCGGTTTTCGGTGATCTTACTGGCTTGGATTGAGTGCTCATTGGTCATTTCTAAGGTTTCTGCTGATTATCAATTTCCTGTAATAACTATACTGACATGTCTGGGGTTAATATGCATATTATCTAATTCTTGTAATAACTATGCTGGCACATCAGGGATTAATATACTAATTATACATTTCCTGTAACAATACTGGAACATCTGTTGTTAAAATGCCTATTTTATTTAGTAATTATACCGGCTTGTCTGGGGTTTAAATCCTCAATAGGCATTTTATGTATTATACATGCACTTCTGGGGTATGTTTGGTTAAATGGGTGTGGTATTTAGGTATAAGTGCTCATGCCTAACTCCCTCACTCTACTACAGGGACCCACAGGCTTGTTGTGGCTTTGTGAATCAATGCCAGATACAATTTGAACTCCTACCTATGCAGTAACCTTCTGAGAGGGCTAAACTGGGGTTCGCGATTACCCGTCTTCAAGGGAAGGCTTTGGATTGGGCATCCCCGCTATGGGAAAAGAACTCCCCTCTGACTCACAATATTGATTCATTCCTCGAGGCTTTCCGCACAGTCTTTGATGCACCTGGCCGGGTCACTACTGCTGCCTCTCGTCTGTTGCAGATCCGCCAAGGGAGTTGTTCTGCCAGTGAATATCCCATAGACTTCCGTACTTTAGTGGCTGAGATGAACTGGAACAACGAGGCTTATCATGCAGCTTTCTATCAAGGACTTTCTACTCGTCTTAAGGATGATCTGGTGTCCCAAGACCTTCCGGAGCAACTGGAAGATCTGATCGCTCTAACCACCAGGATGCGGGAGCATTTGTCTGACCGTGAGAAAATAGGCAGTTTCAGCCAGTTCTGACACCCAGATTCCAGAGACCGCTCCTCCCTACTCCCCTTGCCACTGCTCCAACTTCTGCCTCTGACGAACCCATGCAAATTAGGGGAGCCCGTTTGTCTGAAGGAGAAAAGTTACGGCGACGTACTGCTGGCTTATGTCTTTATTGCGGAGGCAAGGCTCATTTTGCCTTTAACTGTCCGGTGAAAAAGGAAAACTTCGGCGCCTAGGGGAGTTTGGGGAGACTCATCTAGGTGAGATTGATCCTTTTCCCCATCATTCCTCTCACCAATTTCTGCTTCCTGTGCAGCTACAAGTCTATGCCAAGCAAGTCACGGCACAAGCATTTCTGGCTTCCAGTGCTGCAGGGAATTTCCTGGACCAGACGTTTGCTAACCTTCACAAGATTCCCCTGCATCCCTTGCCGACCCCGCTGCGTGTATTGGCAATAGACGACAGACCGTTATCTCGGCCTATATCTCACATGCCACAGCTGGACTTTCTGTTATGATTGGGGCACTGCATGTCGAGAGACTTTCTTTTCCTATTATCAATTGCCCTTCCACACCTGTAGTCTTGGGGTTACCCTGGCTTCAACTCCACAAACTCATCATTGATTGTTCCTGAAACCAGATTTCCCATTGGAGCCCATATTGCCAGCAAAACTGTTTACCCTTCAATGCAGTTCAGAAATGATCTTGTTCTTCAATAAAATTTCATTCTCTTCCTCTGGCATATCAGGACTTTGCTGATGTCTTTTGTAAAAAGTCTGCAGAAACCTTAGCCCGTCATCGTCCCTCTGATTGTCCCATTGGTTTGCTTCCCGGTACCATGTCTCCTCGAGGTCAGACATATTCTCTATCTCCTTCGGAAAGTAAGTGCATGAAGGAGTACATACAAGAGAACCTTCTACAGGGCTTTATTCCACCTTCCTCTTCTCCTGCCGGAGCAGGGTTTTTCTTTGTCGAAAAAAAATATGGCAGCCTTCGACCTTGTATTGATTACCCGGGCCTTAATAAAGTCACAGCTAAGAATCACTACCCTTTGCCCCTTATTTCTGAACTCTTTGATCAACTTAAGGGGGCTTGCATTTTTACCAAATTGGATCTCAGAGGGGCATACAATTTGATCTAAATTCGGGAGGCCGATGAGTGGAAGACTGCATTCAATACTCGGGACGGACATTATGAGTATGCCTTTTGGGCTTTGCAACACACCTGCAGTCTTCCAAGAGTTCGTCAACAATATTTTCAGAGAGGGTTATGTGTGGTCGTTTATCTGGACGATATTCTCATTTTTTCAAAACATCTAGATGAACACAGTGGTCACGTTCGAGAGGTCCTTACTCATCTGAGAAAGAATGCATTCTTTGGCAAGTTTGAGAAATGCTCCTTTCAAACTCCTAAGATTCCATTTCTGGGTTATATTATTTCTCATGAGGGCTTTGAGATGGATCCAGCCAAGGTTGCCGCCATTCAAGATTGGCCATTGCCTATCGGCTTTGCCAATTACTATAGGCAATTCATCAAAGGCTTTTCATCTAAAGTTGCACCAATCTCGGCCCTCATTCATAAGGGTGGAAGGCCTGATGTATGGTCTCCTCAAGCCAAAGAAGCTTTTAAGTCATTGAAGGAGTCATTTTCTTCTGCCTCTGTCCTAAAACATCCTGATCCCCCTTCCTTCATAGAAGTGGATGCCTCCGATATTGGTGCAGGTGCAGTGCTTTCCCAAAGGTAACTCTGTGATGGGAAACTCCATTCATTTGCCTTCTTTTGCCTGAGCAAAATTATGATGTGGGCAATCGTGAGCTCTTGGCAGTTAAATTGGTGTTGGAGGAATGGAGGCATCTCCTTAAAGGCTCTTCAGTTCCAGTGACCATATTTACCTGGCTCCAGAAACAGGAAGGCAGATGGTTTATCCAGAAGCTTTACTCCAGTGGATTCAAGTTTGAAAGAGGATGAACCGATTGTTCCATCTGCTAAGTTTATTGCTGCTTTATTCCCCTCTATGGCATCACAGATCCTGTCGGCACAAGCTTCTGCACCTACTGGTATGCCGCTTGGAGTGGCCTTCATTCCCACGGAGCTTCGACAATATATTCTTTGTCAGTCCCACAGTTCCAAACAGGCCAGTCATCCTGGCATCAAGAAGACTACTGAATTATTATCCTGTCTTGTTTGGTGGCCCTCCCTACAGAATGATGTCAAGGACTTTGTTTCTTCTTGTTCCATTTGTGCTTCATCCAAATCCTCTCATACCTCCCCCAAGGGCCTACTGTTACCACTACCCATTCCCTCTAGACCTTTAACATTTGGCCATGGACTTCATTGTAGAACATCCTTCATCCCATGGTTATACGGTCATTTGGGTAGTGGTTGACCGGTTCAGTAAGATGGCTCGTTTCATTCCTCTCTGTTAATTACCCTACGCTTCTGAACATGCCAAACTCTTGAATAGTTCTTAAGATGCCATATTCCTCTAGGCCAGGATGATTGGGCTGATTTACTCCCTTGGGCAGAATTTGCTCACAATAATGCACTTCATGCCTCTTCAGACAAATCTCCTTTTTTTGTATATATGGTCTGCATCCCTTGGCATTTCCTCAGGATTTACTCCTCTCCAATGTACCAGCTGCCAATGACCAAGTATCCCATATGTCTGCCATCTGGCAAGATACTAAAATCAACCTGGAAAAGAACTCCACAGCCCAGAAGACCTTTGCTGATAAGAAGTGTTCTCTCCATCCTCAGTATGCTATTAGTGATAAAGTATGGCTCTCTACTAAGAACATTTTCCTCAAGGTTCCTACCGCTAAGTTATTGGGTCTTTTTCCATTATTGAACTTATCAACCCTGTGGCTGTTCATCTTCAGTTGTCTCCTGAGATGAGAATCCCAAATGTGTTTGATGTGTCTCTTCTTAAGCCGGCTGCTGGTGCTCATACTCCTTCTCTTCCTGCTCCTGTATCTGTAGACAGTAATCTGGAGTTCGAGGTTAAGAAAATTTTGGATTCCCGAGTGACCAGAGGATCTCTTCAATATTTGGTGGAACGGAGTGGATTCGGACCTGAGGAATGTTCCTGGGTTAAACACTCTGATATCCACTCTCCACTTCTGGTTCGGGGGTTCCACAGAAGATTTCCTCTTAAACCCAGCCTTGGTGGTCGGGGGGTACTGTTAGGAGCATGCATGCGTACCTGCCGTCAGGTCTACGTTGCTTCCAAGATAGCGGCGCCCAGGGAAGACCACATGGATGTCTGACGCCAGCACGATGCTCCATGCAGTGTGATGATGCCAGCGTGTTGACTTTGATGCAGCATATTGTCGCAGGCGTCAAACTCATCTTTCTTCTGTGTGCCACATGTCGTAACATGGTAAGTTGGATTGAAAAAAGACATACATCCATCCACATCATCGTGGCATCAAATGATTTGGTACTGTATTGACCATTTGATATTACATAGTAACATAGTAACTTAGGCTGAAAAAAGACACACATCCATCAAGTTGAACCTTTTAACTTTTTTAATAAACTGCCTAACTGCTAGTTGATCCAAAAAACCCATCTGAAGCCTCTCCAATTTGCCTCAGAGGGGGAATAAATTCCTTCCTGACTCCAAAATAGTAATCAGACTAGTCCCTGGATCAACTTGTACTGTGAGCTATCTTCCATAACCCTGTATTCCCTCACTTGCTAAACACCATCCAACCCCTTCTTATACATATCTAATGTATCAGCCTGTACTACTGATTCAGGGAGACAATTCCGCATCTTCACAGCTCTCACTGTAACAAACCCCTTCCCAATATTTAGCTGGAACCTCTTTTCTTCTGATCTGAATGGGTAACCTTGTGTCAGCTGGAAAGACCTACTGGTAAATAAAGCATTAGGGATGCACCGATCCCACTATTTTGGATTTGGCTGAACCTCTCGAATCCTTCCCAAAAGATTTGGCCGAATACCAAACCTTATATGAACCCCTTATATATTTATACATAGTTATCATATCACCCCTCAATCGCCTCTTTTCCAGAGTGAACATCCCCAATTTGTCCAGTTTTCCCTCATTTTCCCTTTACCAGCTTAGTTTCCCTTCTCTGTACCCTCTCTAATACAATTATGTCCTGTTTGAGTGATGGAGACCAAAACTGTACGTCATGTTCTAGATGTGGCCTTACAAGTGCTCTATAAAGTGGAAGAATGACCCCCCGTGACTCTATGCCCCTTTAAATACAGCTCAAGACCTTATTGGCCCTTGATGCTGCTGACTGGCATTGCTTGCTACAGCCACCTACAAGGACTCCAGGGTCCTTTTCCATTATGGATTTGCCTAGTGAAGTGGCTTAAAGGAAAACTATACCCCCCGAACAATGTAGGTCTCTATAAACAGATATTGCATAAACCAGCTCATATGTAAAACCCTGCTTCATGTAAATAAACAATTTTCATAATAATACACTTTTTTAGTATCATTTGTCATTGGGTCATCCTAAATAGAAAATTGAGATTTAAAAAAATAAGGACAGCCTCCTGGGATCCTAGGATCCAATAGTGCACACAAACATACTAAACAAACTATAAAGTTAGGTCTCATGAGCCAATTAACAGACAGAGTTGTGTCTTTTGCTTCAACACTTCTTCCTGTTTCAGTTAGAGTTGAAATATTTCTGGTCAGGTGATCTCTGAGGCAGCACACAGACCATCATGAAATGGTGGTTCAAGGCAAGAGATGTAAAAGGGCAATATTTACTTAAAGATATATACCAGGTAGGTAAGATTCTTTAATATGTCACTTGTTTTGATATAAACTCTGTTTCTCAAAAATTCATTTTTGGGGTATAGTTTTCCTTTACATCCCAGGTGCATGACTTTACATTAAACAACATTGAATCTCATTTGCCACTTAGCTGCCCAGATTGCCAGTTTGTCAAGATCCTGTTGCAAGTGACACATCCTGGATGGAATTAATTGGGCTGATAGTTTTGTCATCTGCAAACACTGATACATTACTTACAATACCCTCCCCTAAGTCATAATGAACAAGTTAAATAAAAGTGGACCCAATACTGAGCCTGAGGGACCCCACTAAGAACCTTACTCCAAGTAGAGAATGTACGATTAACAACCACCCCCTGTACCCAATCCTGTAGCCAGTTCCCTATCCATGAGCAAACGACTTCATTAAGCCCAACAGACCTTAGTTTAGAAAGTAGTGGTTTGTGGGGCACGGTATCAATCGTTTTGGCAAAATCCAAATAGATCCCATCTACTGCCCCCAACTGTCCAGCATCTTACTTATCTCATCAGAAAAAGCATACTTTACATTACAGGATACTTTACATTACAGGATCACTGAGTTAGTGCTTTCTACCATGTATGTTGTATGGTGGCTTTCCATGTGTCATACTTATTAAGTGATTTTCATTTATTAAATCAGGAATACCCGGTCTTTTGCTTTACAGGGATCTTATAACCCTACTCTTCAGAGTATAATACACTTTATAGAGGAAACTATGTTTTTTCATACTTATTTTACATGACATTGATAGAGATTATTAAGAAAAAGTATTTTCAATCACATTATCCACCACTAAAAAAAGTGTGCTTCAAAGTGCACTTCTCCAAAGCCTTTGCTGCTTTCTCTTCCGGCTTCTCTTCTAGAATGAGCAGGAGCTGGTGGTACACACCATTTTTAATTATACACTGCCATCCAATTCCCTTTTAGTGTATAAGAAGCTAGCAGATTAGCAGACCTGATAGGAAACCATGTTATATTTCCTGTGGAATCAGTTGCAGCTCTATGTTTCTGAGAAGAGTGGCTACATCTACTCAACTGTAACGCAAAGATGATCTATGGGGGGTTCCAAATAAGGCAACCAACTTATATAACTTCCAATGTATAGCTGTAATATTGGAGTTACTTCTATTTTACAATACTAGAACCATCAAGAACCTTGAATATTTCACCTAGGGGCAAATTCAGGAATCACATAGGCTTCATTCACTCTCTAGGTGGGACCATGATATTATTGTCAAATGTATAAAAATTATAATAATATGATTTTTTTTATGCTTTGTTAACAATGAAACCTTTGACTGTAGGCAGGGTCGGACGGGCCCGGCGTGATAAAGGGAAAAAACTCAGTGGGCCCAGCCGGGCCAGACCCTCCTCTCCTGAATCTATATAAAAAAAAAGAATTTGCAGTGCCACAGCCGTCATGTAGATCCTGTGTGTGCAAGCATGCCGCCATAGATGGGGCCAGGGGTCCGGAGGGGGGCCCTGGACAGAAGGCCCGACCCTAACTGTAGGAGCTGAGACAGCTTTATTAGTTTATAACCTGGCTGTCTGGTCCAAACAATAGGAGTCCTTACTGATTTGGAAGACAAAGG
>CM044441.1:1315254-1327632 GCA_024363595.1 Xenopus borealis | reverse complement strand
ATGGGGCTATACCCAGTGAGTATGACATGGAGTTAGAAAGAAAAAAATAGTTTTATAAGGAAAAATTTGCCATTATCTGAGCATTTTAAAGATGTCTTTCCAGTGCTTTACATGCTTTCATGTAATAGAATAGTTTCCCAAATTCAATGAAATTAAAAGTTTAACCCTGTGTATATAAAAATGTTGATGGCAGATAAGCCGACTCTCTTTAACATGGTTTTGCCACATTCTGTACAAGAAAAATCTTTTGCCCAGTGTGAATCCTCTAATGCACGACACGTTCATTTTTGGTTTCTCCACACTCCGCAGTGTGTATATTCAAGTTACTCAGGGTCTGATCTTGTTAAAAAAGCATCTGCCATGTTCTACACAAATACATTATTATTTCCCTGTGTGTCTATTAAAGTGAGTGAGTCATATTGGGAAATCTTTTTTCACATACTGTACAAATGAATGGTTTCTCCCCTGTGTGGATTTTAAGAAGTGGATCATCAGTGGCATTTTTTCCCCACATTCTGTTTGTTATCAGGTGACGCAGTGTGCAAAGCGTTTCCCTCATTCTGTACAAGTGAATGGTTTCTCTTCTGTGTGTATTTTCATATGAGATGTGAGGTTTATAATTCGAGAGAAATCTTTGCCACATTCTGCACAAGTGAATGGTTTCTCCCCTGTGTGTATTTTCAGGTGACGGGAGAGGCTGTACTTCTGTGCAAATTTTTTCCCACATTCTGTACAAGAGAATGGTTTCTCCCCCGTGTGTATTTTCATATGAGATACAAGGAGACCCTTGTGTGCAAAGTGTTTCCCACATTCTGTACAAGATAATGGTTTCTCCCCAGTGTGTATTTTCAGGTGACATAAGAGACTGTTCTTCTGGGTAAAATGTTTCCCACACTCTGTACAAGAGAATGGTTTCTCCCCCGTGTGTATTTTTAAGTGATTTAAGAGGTTGTTTTTCTGGACAAAATGTTTCCCACACTCTGTACAAGAGAATGGTTTCTCCCCTGTGTGTATTTTCATATGTTTTACCAGGTGACTCTTGTGTGCAAATGGTTTCTCACATTCTGTACAAGAGAATGGTTTCTCCCCTGTGTGCATTTTCAGGTGACATAAAAGATTGTTCTTCTGGGCAAAATGTTTCCCACATTCTGTACAAGAGAATGGTTTCTCCCCTGTGTGTATTTTCATATGAGATACAAGGTGACCCTTGTGTGCAAACTGTTTCTCACATTCTGTACAAGACAATAGTTTCACCCCTGTGTGTATTTTCAGGTGACATAAGAGGCTGGTCTTCTGAGCAAAATGTTTCCCACATTCTGTACAAGAGAATGGTTTCTCCCCTGTGTGTATTTTCATATGAGTTTCAAGTTTACTCTGAGAGAATCCTTTGCCACATTCTGTACAGATGAAATTAGTCTCCCCTGTGTGTACTTTCATGTGAACTAAGAGAGTGTTCTTGACTGCAAATTGTTTTCCACATTCAGTACAAGTGAATGGTTTCTCCCCTGTGTGTATTTTCATATGAGTTACAAGTCTATATTTCTTCATAAAGCCTTTGTCACATTCTGTACACGTGTATGGTTTTCCTCCTGTGTGTATTTCATGTTTTTTTCCAGAAGACAGTGTTTTCCCACAGTCTGTACAAGGGATATTTCTTTCTCCCATGTTAGTATTCTGGTGACTGCTTTCCCAGCATCCTTCACACTGAGGATTGGGCTCTGTACTAAAGTCCTGCCCATTCTCCTCGCTGGCAATATGTTTTACGAGTGTGTCCATTCTCCTCTCTTCTTTCCAGTACAAACACAGAAGATGACAAGAAGAAGTCTAGCCTTTTCCACATTTGACAAAACAAAGACTTGTGAGCTCAGTCAATGATCCTCATTCCATGCAGTTGTCTCACACTCCTACTCAGCCTGGGTTTTGTCTGTGCCGGCCTCACACATTCTTCCACACTCTGTTGTCCCCTTGTGGCCTTCACAGACTCAGCCAGTTTATATTGAGGTCTCTTATCATGAAGCAACAACCTAATAAAAGAAAAACAGAGACCTATATAGGAAACAAAACAAATAGCCAAATTCAGGTATACACATACAAAGGATAAACTTATATAAAATTATATCAGAATTATAAATAATATTGTGGCATTTAAATTTAGTAATTACTCACAATGGTTTTTTTAATAATATTCCCTCTTCTAAAACAAAAGGAGTAGCTATTGGAATTCACAGAACTGTTGACTTTGAAGTGAAAGATGCGTTAAAAGATGAAGAAGGTCGACTTGTTTTTGTTTAGCGTTTGTCTTTTTGAATGAAATGCAGGCTGGGTAACATATGTTTACCTAACCAAAAGCAAACCACAAATCTTAACAAAATACTAAGAAAAGTAGAAACATGGAGAAGGACTAGTATTAATAGGAGGTGATCTAAACATGACAACCTTTTAAGAGATACATCAAAAGGCACCTCCTCAATACCCTTCTCAGCAATAAAAAGGGCAAAAAATATTCTCCACCGAGCCAGATTATTAAATATCTGGAGATGTATGCATGAAAATGAGAAGATTATACCTTTTTCTCTAATGCTAAACAATCATATTCCAGAATGGATTACATTTTAGCTTCACAATTTCATATTGACTGGATATTCCATTCTCAAATAGAAAACATCACATGGTCAGACCAT
The DNA here is from genome assembly GCA_024363595.1 of Xenopus borealis. Taxonomy (NCBI): domain Eukaryota; kingdom Metazoa; phylum Chordata; class Amphibia; order Anura; family Pipidae; genus Xenopus; species Xenopus borealis. The sequence continues at coordinate 1,324,951 of CM044441.1, read as the reverse complement.
GCAGCTACACAAATAAAATTTAGAATCCCTAATAAACCACTTATCCCATGAAGGTGGAAATTAAATGAATCACTACTAGATAACACAGAGGGGAAGATTTACAAACTTCACATGAAGGATTCGAAGTTTGATAGAATTTTCAAAAACATTAGCATTTTCGAATGTTTTTGAAGACCACTTCGACCAGTGAATTTTGTAAATTTGATCGAATCGAATGATTCTAATAAAATTTCATTCAAATATTCGACTGTCGAAGTACTTTCCCTTTAAATTTTTATTCGAATAAAAAATTTGATCGATTGAAAAAATCGTGCAAATCGATCAATTCGAACTATTTATCGATCAAAGCTTTCCTATTCAATCGTTCAACCAATCGAATTGCTGTAAAATCCATGGTTGAATTTCGAATTTTCTTCAATTCAACTATTGATAAATCTGCCCCAGAGTGTCTTAAGGAACTGCAAGCAATTTTAATTACATACAAGAATGCAATTCATAATGACGGCACTGATTTCAAAATGGCAGGCCCTAAAATCCCTGGCTAGAGGGATACTAATTAAACATGGGACCAGGATTAAAAGAATAATAATAGAGGAATAAATTGGTGAACCAAATACACAAGTTATAAATTAAACATAAACAAAAACAAACAGATAACTTCTTAAATCAACTTACTCTGGCTAGATTATATCTCCATCAACATTAAAATGATCAAATTAAATGAACTATGGCATGTCAAAAATACTACAAAAATGGAAACAAAATTGGAAAGTTACTGTCTAAGGCGTTAAGAAATATACAGATGACTTCCCATATTAGACAAATTAAAGATGCCCAAGGTAAAATGCAATGGTCTAATTTAAACAATAAATATACAGATGCTCCTAGCTCAAAATTCTATTTCAATTTCCTGGTGCAAATTGTCTTGTTCTTTCAATACGGACTACGTCCCATTCATACAACGTGCTCACCAGAAAAACGCTGTGGTTCGGGTGCCCTTGACCCGAACCCTCCGCTTAAACTTAATGACTTTAGAAACTTGAAAGGCACTCACTGCTTCTTGTCCGTGGCCCGGGTGCTATGCCCCGAACCCATAGCCAGGGGAAAAACACTACGTATCACTTCCACCTTTAGCATGCACTTCCAAGGATCCTCCGGACTCGGGTGTGATCAAACTAAAAACCTTTATTCCACATTAAAGAACACCTAACGCATTTCGTGTGTTGCCAAACGTAATCATAGGTACAACGGTCAACAAAATAAATATTTAACACTTCTTACTATGAAGAGTTATACAACCTTAAACCATGTTCAAACGGAAGTAATTCAATTCACAGGGACAAAATTAAGAAATACATTGAAACTAATGCGATTACCAATATCCCTAATCATTTTGTATTAAAATGAAAACCAAAATATAGCACCGGGCCCTGATGACTTTACAGCTAAATTTTATAAAACATGTGAATCCAACATAACCCCAATTCTCTTATTATTTTTTAACAATATTTCTGGAGATAAACTGTTGAAATTGAATTCAGAATTACTTTTAGCACATATTTAATTTATCCCGAAACCTGATAAAAATCACTGTGTGTGGCAATTACAGGCCAATATCTTTATTAAAAATAGATCTAAAAATATATACCAAAATTCTGGCACAAAAATGAAAAACAATTCTTCCTCATTGCATACACAGAGACCAAGTGGGTTTTCTGCAAAAGCAAAAGAAAATACAATCAAAGTAGTTAACTGGATTACATGGGCCATTAAAAAACAGATGCCTTTGATGTGGTTATCCACTGATGCAGAAAATGCATTTGAGTCAACTGGGATTTTATAGAACAAACATGTGAATCCCTAAAATATTCAAAGAAAAAATACTAGCATTATATACAACCACAATTGCCCATATAAGAGCTCATGGAACACTCATCAAAATTTAAAATACAGAACGGGACAGGGCAAGGGTGCCCACTCTCACCACTACTACATGTAATCTGCATGGAGTATTTATTAGTAGCAATACGTAAGAATATCAACATACATGGTCTAACTATAAACACTCAAAATGCATAAAGTGGCAGTTTTTGCAGACAACCTCCTACTACTAGTATCAAATCCAATTATTTCACTACCTAATATTAAAAAATGAATTAGATAAATATGGTCAAGTATCAAATTACAAAATTAATATGGGAAAATCAGAAGCACTTTCTATAAATGTACCTATAGATCTTAAAAAGCAATTGCAAGCCTCTTTCCCATTGAAATGGCAAGAAACCAAATTAAAATACTTGGCAATTCAAATTTCTGCAGACCCCATAAAACATTTTGAAACTAACAACCCACCCTATTGGAAGACATTGAAACTACCCTATTAACCTGGGAAAAGAAAAATATAACATGGAGAGGAAAAATCAATAGTATTAAAATGAGTGTGCTCCCCAAATATATATACCCTACTTTACCAGTACCTATTAGCAAAAAATATTTCAAACAATGAAACACAATCATCTCTGCATACATTTGGAATACAAGAAGGGGTAGGATAAAATGGGATTCATTAAGAGGGGGTTTGGCAATGCCAAACTTATTTAATTGAATACAGAAGAAAATCAACACCTTCAATGGTATATACTAGAAAACTTGTGGTCAGAAAATATGTTAAAAAGCCTACCATGGATATGGAAAGTAAATATCCCTCAGGATGTTAAAGGGCACCAATCATAACTAAAATGATTTACCAAGTAAATACACTATGCGAAAGTTCAAGAAATACGATTTTTAAAAGTTAGAATTGTTTGTATAATGTAAATGACCAGCTCACTATATCTTCTGCAAAATCTCCCCTATCTCCACTGCAGTTCTAGCTGAGGCAGCCATCTTGGATTTCACCGACTCCTCCTACCTATATCTTCACAGCCAACTGTAGCTCTGAAATCTCACACATGCTCAGTTGAAATTCCTTGCTTGCCTAATAAACCTTCTAAGCTATTTTGAAATCTGCCAAACTTCTGTGTTAGTGCTGCCACCTTCTGGAAGTTGGTGTGTGCACTTCTCTTGATACTTCTAGAGTTTACTAAAGCTAGGCATTCTGGGTAGAATACTCAGGGCAGTGTTACAATCTGAGCATGCTCCTGAACTCATTTGCATGTTGTAGTCACGGTATGGACTCCCTCAGTGAGAGAACATTTGAGAAAGTATGGGATTTTTTAAAAACTGCAGTTTTTTTCTCCAAAAAAACTATATATGTAGTTTGATTAAACATGTTTAGGTTGTACTGGTCAGATTTAGATAAAAAAATCCAAGCATGATACTACCAAATTTCAGTAACATAACTGGCGGGGGGTGGGCTGTTGTGCGGGACGTGCAGCCGGGACCCCTACCGCCCTATGTGTGTGATTTTCATTCAGGAAATCGGGCTCCGGAAAATGGCCCTGGCTCCACAAATTCGACAGTGCATGAACTGCTGGGGCCGTGAGGGGATGCAATTGGGCCAGGGCCCCCGGTAGTTCCGCCACTGCCAAGTTTCCAACGCAGTGATTCACAAAATGGCCAACTGTAAGTGTACCCTAGAAAACTACACATTATTAGAAATAACAGAATCTTGCAAATCCAAAATTGGTAAATATATGTACTCCAACTGCCAAGTTGCAATCCATTGATAAAGTTATTTATTTAAATGTGGTTTTTTTTTTGTTTTTTTTTTGAAAAATGACAATTTTACAGTTACAGTTTACAGTATCATAATGTTTCTCCTACATATAATTAGGTAAAACACCATAAATGCCACTGGACAGTTTGATGCCCGATGTGTAATAGTTTACCCTAAGTATGTGGTATAAGGGCCCGGAAACGAATACATCCCATTTGAGCCATCAGTCCTGTAATTCCAGATACTGCAAAATCAACACAATGACAGCATTTTTTTTTGGGGGGGGGGGGGGGGCAAAGGTAGAAAAAAGTATGTTCACCCCAGAAAACCATATATCTTCAGAAATTACACATTCCTTTGAGTGAAAATTGGTTATGCACGTCTTTCTACTCCAAAGCACCAAGCTGCAGACATTTCCTCAACTTAGTGACATTTCCGAAAATCCCTTTAAGCCTTTAAACTTGCAGCATCTTATCACCCACTATTAGGTATCAAGATAAAACACCATTAATATAATCACCCGGGGTCCGCTTCATGTCCAATATGTATAGGATTTACCTGAAGACCCCCACATGGTCTATCATTTCAGGGACTGCAAAATCAACACATTTACAGCATTTTTTGAGGGGCAAACTTATATAAAAATGTAAGTTCACCATCGAAAAAAACCTTTTATTTTTGGAAGGTAGACATCCAAAATCAACTCACTACTTCCATAAATATGTTTGGGTTCCGCTGGACAGTTTGATACCCAGGGCTTATGAGTTTATCCAAGTATATAGCATGACACCCCCAAAACCATCTATTTTTATATAAAGTACACATTCTGACTGGTCATACGTCACATGTTTCCGTGACAACTAGTGCAAACAGGGAAATCCCACACTTGTCAGAAAGGGTTTACACAGGGGTTTCTTGCAGATACAAAACAATGGGGGATCAGGAACACACCATTAGCATGTGAAGTCCCAAAGTCCCAATAACACTCCCCGGCCAAAAATATAGGGTCTCCCCTGGAGCAACCCACAGCAAGATGCACACGCCCTCCAGATAAATCCAAAGACACAGCAGGGTCTTCCTTCAGGCAATTTCGAAGGGTAAGGGGCACAGTTCCTTTGGGTAAGTCCACAGAATCACCTCAAGTGAGTCCACTTGTAAACAGTCCTCTGAGGGATATGGAAATCCAAACAGTTGGAGCCAAGGTAGATTCCAGGGAAACGCAGAGGAGGGTGTGCCACAGTGAGGTTACACCCCCAGACAAACAAAAGTTACTCTCCACCCCTCTGGTATTTCTACCCAGCATCTGTGACCCTGCCCTTCTCCCCACCCCCTAGGGTTGATTGGCTGGGAGGCCAGCCCTGCTTCTGTTTAACCCCACCCAAGCATGTCTGATTGGCAGGGGCCCTGCTGCATCATTAGGGGAGGGGGAAATACCTTGGAGGAGTTTGTCCAGCTCTTCTGGAGGGAAATCCTGGGAGCTCCTTTGTTTAAAGCCAATTAGCGGGGGGTGTGGCTTACACACTGAACAAGATGGCAGCATAACTTGGGAGCTCCGCTCCCCCCCAGCCCCAATAGCAAGAAAATTGCAATAATTAGCTTCAAACAAACTTACTGAATTGATCTGGTGCTCGTGTCATAGCACAGGAGGGGAGCTGAGCGGTGCTGCCGGTGCAGAACGGAGCTTGGGGACGCAGTGATCGGTGGCAGGCCCAGGCGCTGAGTGCCCTTACATCAGCCGCAGCGTGTTCGCAACGCCTCGGCCCACTCGCTCTTTAGGGGGACTTGTCCTGCCGGTGCCGATGGAAGCGGCCGGTACCGACTGCGGAGGATCGCATTCGGCATAACAGTTAGTGCACGGGCCCACGTCATCTACCACGCGGTCTATAGCTACCGCAACGACTACTGAGCCATGACGGGCCTTGCTGCTCGGTCCCCGCCGCCCATCACGCCAGCAGATACGGCTGCAAGCCTTTGGAGGGAGCTACGGGAGGCCCCATTACTTCCCTCTAGGGTAAGAACTCTGCCTCGTGGCACTGCTCCTGCTACCTAAGCCTTAGTATACAGGGCTGCGCACAGCTCATGCGGCCTACTTAAAGACCCGGGATGCCTATTATTGAGTTACCTGACCTGGAGGCACTCTCTCACGACTGTAGCTGCCACCCCCACCTTCAGACTAGTCACATGCCCCGCCAGTCTTCTGAGGCTCCATAGGCCCTGGCACTACACGCACAGCATTGCTCCTCTTTCGGCTCCTATATCCAGACTGTGTGGGGAAGGGTCTGTTGAACAGTGACCATTGACATATGCCAATACACAGATCCTCCTATCTATAGTTCCTGGCATTAACAGGGGGCCGGTTTGTCACCTACTGTGCATACTCAGATAAAGATCCTGCCTGTTACCCACGTCTGAGGACTGATACTGCACTACGCTCTGCAATGACGGGGGGTAAGGGTAAGGCGAGCTCCGCTGACCAAGGTGCAGACTTCTTTAAAAGCAGGTCCGCAGCCAAAAAACAGCTCATGGGCTCCCAGAGCGCAGATTCCTCAGATCAAGAATCTTCCAATGCCCCATGCACAAAGAAGGATATTCAGGAACTAAAACATTTCTTATGTGGATTTAAAGAGGATATTCAATCCGAACTCAGGAACTCCCTGTCGGAGATTACCTCCGAACTTTCTTCCATGGATCAAAGACTCCAGACAGTTACTCGAGATCACGGTGATATTCAAGAAAGACTCACCAACTCGGAATCACAAATTCAAGATTTGCAATTACAACTAAAGGAGCTTCAAGACTCACAAGAAGACCTAGAGAACCGCTCCAGGCGTAACAATCTACGCATTAGAGGTGTCCCTGAAACTGTACCACTGGAGTCTTACCTGAAAAGATATTTTAAACAATTACTGCCGAACATGCAAGGGAGCGATCTACTGATGGACAGAGCCCATAGGGCACTTAGGGCGAGACCAAAGGGCAATGCACCTCCTAGAGACATCATTGTACGTTTTCACTACTTTCGCACTAAAGAAGCCATTCTCAGTGCGGCCAGGGAAAACCCAATGGAACTGGATGGAATTACGCCTCAACTTTATGCGGACCTTGCTCCATCGACTCTACAGAAAAGGAGAGAGCTAAAACCGCTTACAGAGGCCTTGCGACTGAAGGGCATCCAATACAAATGGGGCTTTCCCTTTAAACTCATCTATACATACAAAGATGTTACTTACACTATGCGGGACCCAGAAGACATCGCGGAGGCTCTCAAACATCTGGAAGAGCTGCAAGAACCAACTGCAGCAGAGGACCAATAGTTATCTACATTTCCTGAGGTGTCAGGCCCACTCCGGCGGCTGAGAAACCGGTTTAGAGCCCTTTCTACAAAACTCCCTCGGACGGACTATATCTGCCCCTTAATGACATTGTAAGTGGGGAAACAGGCTGACACTCTTCCAGCCCGTGCTGAGTTCCAGACGCCAGGCAAGACCCTATGACTCCGGCTGGCCGACCCTCAGGTTTTTTCATTTAACTGGTTTGTATTATTTGCTTGTTGAATTTTCTTTTTCTGGAATGCTATACTTGATGCATACGTGGATGTTTCTATACTGTTTATGTTTGCATTCACCCGGGACTGGGGGGAGAGCATACCCAACTGTTAACCTACTAGTCTCACTCCTCCTTTGGGCAACCCCAGCGGTTACAACCTAATTTGTACCCCGTTAGTGGACCCCAAGATACCCTGAACTGCTGGTTACTCAGGGCCCCCTCCCCCTGTCTGTTCTACTGTAAGTTGTCACTCTCCCAGTTTTCCCCTTACCCACACACACCATGGCAGAGGAGCTAACCGAGAGCCACGGCAGAGACGATGCACAAGCTCACCCATTCCACTTGAAAGTGATCACCCACAATGTGAGGGGGCTCAACTCCCCAAACAAAAGGAAGATGGCGCTGACTGATTACGCTAAACTCAGGGCAGATGTGATCCTGTTACAAGAGACTCATTTTTCTCGCACTTCATTTCCAAAGTACATGAGCAAAACATATCCCACTTGCTACCTCTCCAGTGGAGATACTAAATCGAAGGGGGTGGCCATCTTAATACATAGGCATGTGAAATTCCAATTACAGAGAAAATTTACAGATCAGGAAGGCCGCTATGTGATAGTTACTGGCCTGTTACAGAACCAAATGGTCACGTTGGCCTCAGTCTATGCTCCGAATACGAGAAAGACAATTTTTTTTTCTACACTATTCGAGAAACTAACAGAAGTACGAGAGGGCAGGCTGATAGTGGGGGGAGATTTCAATACAATTTTGCACAACAATTTAGACAGAACCAGGGATACCCTGGCAGCAAAACAACCCCCGGAACTCTCGTCAGACACCAAACGCCTAACGAAACATTTGAGAAACTTAGCTTTAGTAGACATATGGAGAGAAAGGCACCCCCTTGACAGGGATTACACGTACTTCTCTACAGTACATAACTCATACTCACGCATTGATTTCCTCTTCACCAACTCAACACAGATTGCTGTAGTAGGGAGAACCAAAATACATGAAATAACATGGTCAGATCATGGGATGGTGGAGGCTGTCTTTGAACGTTGGGATGCAATGAGAGGGAGAGGCACCTGGAAGCTAAACGACTCACTATTTCTGGATCAGGAGACTTGTGCATCTGTGAGGAAGGCCTTGACAGACTACTTTAGGGAAAATGATCCCATGGATACCTCTTTAGCTGTTCGGTGGGATGCCCACAAAGCGGTGGTGAGAGGGATACTGATAAACATAGCCTCAAGGGCGAAAAGAGATCGGCTCAAGAAGGTGTCTTCAATAACGGAAGAGCTTCATAGTCTGTCTATACAACATAAACAAAATCCCACCCCAGTAGCTTTGCAACGAATTAACCTCTTGAGGACTGACCTGACGAGACTCCTGGCGGATAAAGCGGCATTTGCTTTGCAACGAACTCAACAGAAATACTTTGAGTATGCTAATAAACCTCACACCATGTTAGCGCGCAAGTTAAGAGACTACGACACAGCACATACCATTCATGCCATGCGTGACTCAAAGGGATGTATCACAAGAGACACGCTCAAGATAGCGGAGTTGTTTCGTAAATTTTATGCAGAGCTATATTCAGATGATAAAGCCCCCTTGGCAACGAAATCAAGGCAATCCCACTTTATATCAGATTGGATCAAGCCCTCCCTCTCGCCCACACAACAAGAACAGCTACAGGCCCCAATCACACCAGAGGAACTTCAAGAGGCGATCAAGAATGCTAAAACAGGCAAATCTCCAGGCCCTGATGGCTACTCTGCCAGATACTATAAACTATTTGCGGAAATTTTGTCTCCTCAGTTACTCACACTATACCAATCTTTTCTAGATGGTCACCCCCCTACACCCCACATGCAAGCAGCAACCATATGTATGATTCACAAAGAGGGAAAAGATCCGCTGAACTGCGAAAGTTATCGCCCAATCTCCCTGATAAATGTGGACATGAAGTTGTTTGCAAAAATCCTAGCAACCAGGCTGGCCCTCCTCTTACCCTCGCTAATACACCCCGACCAAGTGGGATTTATCCCGGGCAGGCAGGCAGGGGATAATGTCAGGAAAGCCATCACCTTGACCCATTTGGCACAGAAACAGTCCACTTCCACAATGTTACTATCACTGGACGCTCAAAAGGCCTTTGATAGACTGAACTGGGTATATATGACAACAGTACTAGAGGAGGTAAATTTGCCGCTCCCTTTCTTGCGTGGGGTACAGCAGCTCTACAACGTCCCCTCGGCCAGAGTTGCTATTATGGGTACTCTTTCAGAGGAAATAACAATCAGGGGGGGGACGAGACAGGGATGCCCACTCTCTCCTCTCCTGTTTGCCCTGTCACTGGAACCACTCGCTAATGCCATTCGAAACCACTCACAAATATCGGGCATCAGGGTAGGTGAAACAGATCACAAGATCAGTTTGTATGCGGATGACATTCTTCTAACCTTGAGCTCACCTCAGACCTCGCTA
>CM044441.1:1093495-1107050 GCA_024363595.1 Xenopus borealis | reverse complement strand
AAAGCCAGCATAAACTATTTCATGTAGAATGCCACCGAAATATATGCCAGGATAAATTGCGTTCCATCTATAATTGTTATTATGCATGTGGAACATATGCCAGAATAACTAACGCACCAAAGCACCAAATTCAAGTGAAATTCCTGTGTAATGCCCCCAGATTATTGGCAAGATGAAGGCAATGGCTGTTGCTTGTGTAGGTGCCCCCCATGCAGAAGAAGATTATAACCGAGAGGGGTAGGGGATTATTTTTCACAAAGAGCAAGAAGGAAAAGTGTTTCAAAGAAAGTCAAATGTACTTGTGATCAATGTTCCCTCTAATTCCTTCTCGTCCATGTGAGGAAAATTCACACAGATTTCTTTGTTGTGTGCCTGGCCTCAAAAATGTGTGTGTGTGTGTGTACGAGTCCACTCCTTAGAGGTAACATTGCCTGTGATTCTTCTGGTTTACTGGTATTACAGACAGCAAATGGGCATGGAGCTCACACTCACACAAACGCAGCCAGTATTAAAAGGGAACTAAAGTGAAAATGAAAATTTAATATAAGCTTCCTCATACTGAAATAAGAAACTTTTTAAATACAATCAATTAAATATTCTGTACTGTTTCCGAAATAATCAAGTTTATCTTCACTATTCCTCTCTCAGCATCTGTTTCTCTTCATTCTCTCTACATGCAGCAGTTGGGTGTCAGATATTCATTGACAGTTACATCCAATATATCTTATAGGGGGGCTCCTTTTGCCTAGAAGATGTATTAGAGCTCACTCTCTATTAAACTCACCATACATCATGTCTCTCTACATGCAGCAGTTGGGTGTCAGATATTCATTGACAGTTACATCCAATATATCGAATAGGGGGGCTCCTTTTGCCTAGAAGATGTATTAGAGCTCACTCTCTATTAAACTCACCAGACATCATGTCTCTCTACATGCAGCAGTTGGGTGTCAGATATTCATTGACAGTTACATCCAATATATCGTATAGGGGGGCTCCTGTTGCCTAGAAGATGTATAAGAGCTCACTCAAATAACTGCATTTTGCACAAATCCTGCATGTAGAGCGACATCTTTCCTTCATGACAACAGCTCTGTGCTTCTGTTGAGGTAGGAATTCAAAATTCAGGCATAAAAGGAAAAAAATATATCTTGGTTGCCAGCCTTGTCCTGCTGCAAATAACCTCGAACAGGTTCCCTTCAGAGTGTCCCAGCCCTGCTGCTAGGGGATTGCCTAAAGGACAGTTCAGATTTCTACCAAGTCTCGTCAACCCCCTTGTGGCAGGACAACTTGAAGGGGGAAAAAATTTATATAATCAGAAAAATCTGGAAATTGTGTCTTGTTTTACTGCTTTGTGTTCCTGCATTGGGTCAGGTACCCCCTGAATACCCACAAAGTGGTTTGGATTTGGCAAAAAGTCCCTGATTCCTTGGCCATCTGGGCAGTTCGGGGGTAACCCAGCTGGGAACCCAACCAAGGTGCAGGCTTGATCTGTCCCGCCCACCAATGTGGTTCTTCCAGTTTATAATTTTTTTCAGGAAGATTCGGCACCGGAGTGATGTCACTTCCGGTTCCCCGTGTCCCCTGGGTCGGAAGGTTAGTTGGTATAACGTTGGTAAGGGTTTAAAAAAAATGGCGCAGAACTCTACTTTTCGTCCATATAAATAGCTTTGATAAACTGGTAATCACAGGGTTACTTCCCTATAAGTGGGGATAGCTGGGTGGGAGATGGTAAAAGAAGACAATTTTGATCCACGGTTATCAAACTCCAAAATTTTGTGTATTTCGTAAGATGGACGGCTTTCAGTTGAGAGGCCACCTAATAGTTGCTAATACTCGGGTGAAAAAACCCGCAGACAGGTTCATGTGCGCTCAGCACTGGCAAATACGCAAGCAGAAGCTCACAGCCCACCTCTACATGGATCAACACAACTCTGCTTCACTAGGATTTGGTTCATCCCACTTAGTAAAATACCCACCATCTCAGCAGATCTTGTGGAGATGAAAGGACAAATGGTGGGCTCTGGGCACTTTATAAACCTCCCCTGACTGCCATTAAATGGAACACACTAAAAATATAACAGAAACATATATTTGTCAGTCTGTCTGTCTGTCCACACATATTACATCCACCCATAAGGCCTTTCAATTCCCAGTAAGGAATGGACAATGTGCAGAAAGATCTCTTGGTGTGGATAAGGATAGGCAGTGCTGTCCAACTTGTTCCGACATTATTTCAAGAAGTGAATTGATTGGTTGTTTAGTGCTTTGCCTCTCTCATTCAGTTCAGAGCCACCGTTAAGTTTCCATGTGGGGAAATACCCTCAGGATATGGAGGGGACAGTGCAAACCATTCCTGGAGTTATGAGATGGTCAATGCACAGGCAGAGGGCCAATAAAATGCTTCCACAATGAGCTCTCTCCATAATGTCTGACAGTCTGATGAATTGTGGGGAATTCTGTCAGTTCTGACAGGTCTTGTTTCTTTTCTTCTGTTAGATGAAAAGAATTGGGACTCTGAACCCCCCAGACCTTGGTCATGTAAGGTACCAGAAGCCAGTGAGCTCTCAGATACATTGGATGCAGCCAAGGAGCCATTCGAGGAGGCTGGAGTATTGCTGGAGTGTGAGGCTTCCATGAGATATGATGATTGCTCAGAAATCCCTAAGACATCAGGTCTTATCTGCTGTAAATGTGGGGAAAGTTTCTCTGGGAATAGGGGTCTTCTCACTCATGCCTGTGGGGACAATGAAGAGATGGCAGAGGATGCAGAAGAGGAGCCTGTGAAGCCCACCAGTCATACATTGAATAGCCACCTTCAGCCGATAAAACATAGATTGTCCCACACAGGGGAGAAATCATTCACATGTACTGAGTGTGGCAAAGCCTTTTCTCAAAAGAGTCACCTTCTCAGACACCATATTGTCCACACAGGAGAGAAACCATTCAAGTGCGTGCAGTGTGGGAAAAGATTCTCCCACAATGGAAACCTTCTTAGCCACCTGAAGAATCACACTGGGGAGAAACCATTCCCTTGTAAAGAATGTGGGAAGTGTTTCTCTCGCAAGAGCAGCCTTCGCAGCCACCAAAAAGTTCACACGGGGGAGAAATCTTTCACCTGTACAGAATGTGGGAAAAGCTTCGGGAACAGAAGTTACCTTCACCTCCATCAGAAAATCCACGCAGGAAAGAAAGCGTTCCCTTGTACCGAATGTGGCAAAAGCTTCTTTGTAAAGCGCAACCTTTGGAGGCACCAAACCATTCACACGGGCGAGAGAGAATTTACATGTAGAGAGTGCGGCAAATGTTTTTCACAGAAGAATAATCTTTACAAACACCAGGCCATTCACACAGGGGTAAAACCCTTCACATGCACAGAATGCGGGAAAAGTTTCTCACAGAAGAGCCACCTGCATAGTCACCTGAACATTCACACAGGGGTGAAACCCTACACCTGTACAGAATGTGGGAAGAGCTTCTCTCACAACCGAAACCTTTACAGTCACAAAAAAATCCACACCGGGGAGAAAGCATTTACGTGCACAGACTGTGGGAAGTGCTTCTCTCAAAAGAGTAATCTTCTTAAACACCAGACTGTGCACACGGGGGAGAAACCATTCACCTGCACAGAATGTGGGAAGAGCTTCTCTCAAAAGAGCCAGCTTCACAGACATTGGAATATCCACACAGGGGCAAAACCCTTCACTTGTACAGAGTGTGGGAAATGCTTCTCTCTAAAGTGTAGTCTCCAGAGCCACCAGAGGATTCACACAGGGGAGAAACCGTTTGCCTGCTCTGAATGTGGGAAAAGTTTCTACCAGAAAAGCAATCTGAGCAAACACCAGGCCATCCACACAGGGGAGAAACCATTCACATGCACAGAGTGCGGCAAAAGCTTTGCGGTTAAACGCAACCTGCATCGACACCAGAATACTCACCCAGCAAGAAGCCATATAAACGCTGAGATGATGGATAACTGTTCTCTGTCTATAGTGACCATCTCAAATAGTTCATTACCTGAACAAGGCTTCCTCATAAAAGACGAGTCTACGGAGACACCTGAAACTTTAAAGATTGAGGTTCCCATGTACTGAATGTTGGAAATTTCTTTAAAAAAAAAATCACCTACAGGAGGCCAATATATGTCCAACAGCAATGGGACACCTGCCTGTCCAACACCTGCCTGGGGTGTTATTAAACCAAGGGAAGTTGCCAGTTCTTTTGCTGCTATTAAAGCCTACTTTTGGGAAGGTTTCCACTAGATGTTGGGATTTTGATATTGGGGGTAGTTGTTGTCATTTATCCCACAGAGATTTCAGTTGAGTTGAGGTCTGTGCATTCAAGTGCTTCCACTCCCATTCTGTATGGACCTCACTTACAGAGGGGGGGTATTATTGTGCCGATATAGGAAAGGGCCTTTCCCCAAATTGTTCAACAAAGTAGGGTCTTGGAATTGTCCGGTGCTGCTACATCTAGTGGCCCCTCTGCTGGCGTGGCTCAGTGTATACACATACTTCTGGCCAAGTAGGACATTCACCCTGTTTCTTTGTGTTGTTGCTCTAAATAATTGTGACAGTGTAACAGTATTTTCAGGAGAAGTGTTTACCTGGGCCTATGCAAAACCATTAAACCATACCTACATGTACAGCAAAGCTGCGTGCGGTGTGTTATTTATGTTATTTCTATACTGGAAAAGGAACCTGCCATAGTGTTTGTTGTTGGAGTTTCATCTGGTGGTCTGTAGAGAGACTGACTGGTTAGTATAGCAATTAGCGATGCACCAAATCCAGGATTCAGTTTGATATTCAGCCAGGTTTTGCCAATTTTCATCAGGGTTTGGATATTGGTTCAATCCTTGTGCCTGGCTGGACCAAACTGGAATCCTTAAAATAATCACAAAACAAAGAAGTAAAAAAAAATTGCTGCACGCATGGCTCTCTTTCTCCCTCACTGATTTGCATATGAAAATTAGGGTTCGGAATTCGGCCAAATCTTTCACGAAGGATTCAAGGGGTTTGGCCAAATTTAAAATAGTGAATTCAGTGCATCCCTACTAGCAATGCCAATTATTGTTCCACCGTGCCCTAATGGAGGCACCATCTACAGACTGGGCTGGGCTCCGATCTATTTCAACCGGGGCATTATTTCTGTAGAGTTTGTTTGTTCTCCTCCTGATGTCTCTGATGGTTTCCTCACACAACCCAAATTCATACAGGCAGGTTAATTGGCTCCTGATCAAACTGTGTGTGACTGTAATGGGGACCTTAGATTGTAAGCTCCTCTGGGACAGGGACTGGGAGGAAGGATGTATAATCTCTGTAAAGTGATGCAGGATATGTCAGTTCTATGTAAACAGGATAGGGCTCTAATATTTACTGGAAGTAATTAGCTCATTTAGTAGTTAAAAGGGATACTGTCATGGGAAAACATGATCCGTTAATAGTGCTGAAAGTTTTTCAAAAGAGCGGATTTTTATATTTAATTTTGAAATCTGACATGGGGCTAGACATATTATCAGTTTCCCAGCTGCCCCTGGTTATGTGACTTGTGCTCTGATAAACTTCAATCACTCTTTACTGCTGTACTGCAAGTTGGAGTGATATCACCCCTTCCCCCCAGCAGCCTAACAACAGAACAATAGGAAGGTAACCAGATAACAGCTCCCTAAAACAAGATAACAGCTGCCTGGTAGATCTAAGAACAACACTCAATAGTAAAATCCAGGTCCCACTGAGACACATTCAGTTACATTGAGTAGGAGAAACAACAGCCTGCCAGAAAGCAGTTCCCTCCTAAAGTGCTGGCTCTTTCTGAAAGCACATGACCAGGCAAAATGACCTGAGATGCACCTACACACCAGTATTACAACTAAATACACTTGCTGGTTCAGGAATGACATTTTATATTGTAGAATGAATTATTTGCAGTGTGTAAAGTGTCATTTAGAAATATAAATGACACCATAAAATCGTGTATAAAATGTAAAGTTTGGTGATACCTTTTATTGGCTAACTGAATTAGTAACAATTGAAACTTTCGGAGCACACAGGCAGCTTTGTCAGGCAAAATACAAATGAACATTGAAAAGGCACAATATATATATACCAACACCAAGGAAGCCAAGGAATGCCCCCACTCTTAAAAGGAAGGGGGGTTGCCAAGTTTGAACACTTGACTTTCAGTCTGTGTCTGGAAACAATTGACTAGGAGCATGTGCAATAGAAAAGTAGCCAAAGTGGCCACCAACACTGATGTACAGCCCCATTCTTTTCAGCACAAGGATAGGAAAACGGGGTAGATCTGAGGTTTTTCCTTGGTGTGTTTGGGGAGGGGATAAGGGCTCTCTGGTTAAAAGTGGGTTTTGTAAGGTGGCATCAGTCTCTGGGAGGGGTCATTCTCAAAACTGGAGTCATCATAATCTGTTGGTGTGACCCATAGCAACCAATGTTGCATCAGCTTTGAATGGTCAACTGCAGATACATTATTGAAAGCATAAGTCTGATTGGTTGTTATATTTTGCAACTTCAGAGTCAAAAAATTTCCTCCTGTGATGGGCTACTTTAATCAAGTGGATTAAAAGAAAGACTGTAAATATGGAATCCCTTGAGATTAGACAAGTACTATCTCTAATAGCAGGTGCAGCCAACATGGACCCCAACATGGGAAACTGGATGCTGTACCCAAGGGAGTGTTTAGTCCATCGTCTTCCTGAAGGTTATAGTTGTTGTAGTCAGAGAAAACTGAGTGCTCAATAGTAAAGTCTCCATTAATACACTTATCTGGGGGTGCCCCGGTCTCACATTTAGATGGGGTGCTTTGTCATCTAAGCCTTAGACATACAAGAGAACATTCTTCCTTTATGGGAGGGCTCGATGAAGGGTAATTCCATTCAGACAGGGCCCTCCTGAAAGAATAAGGACGTTCAGAGGGATAGCTTGACATGCAGCCAATCAGAACACTGAAATATTAACAGAGCCTTTATGGCATCATGAAAGATCAGCAGGCGCTATGTACCAGCACAAACAGCCAATGGGATGTTTCCTTTTATTAATGTAAATGCTTTAGATGAGTTAAAGGTAACCTTTGACAGGCACAGGCTTTGGTATCACATAAGCCCATTGGAAATCAATTTAAAGGGCACCAATCACAGCCAAAATCAAACCCATAATAACAATCTGACCAGTACAACCTAAACATGTTTAATCAAACTACATATAAAGTTTTTTGGGGGAAAAACTGCAGTTTTTAAAAAATCCCTTACTTTGTCAAATGTTGACTCACTGAGGGAGTCCATACTGTGACTACAACATGCAAATGAGTTCACAAGCATGCTCAGATTGTAGCACTGCCCTGAGTATTCTACCCAGAATGCCTAGCTTTAGTAAACTCTAGAAGTATCAAGAGAAGTGCACACAGCAACTTCCACAAGGTGGCGGCACTAACACACAAGTTTGGCAGATTTCAAAATAGCTTAGAAGGTTTATTAGGCAAGCAAGGAATTTCAACTGAGCATGTGCGAGATTTCAGAGCTACAGTTGGCTGTGAAGATATAGGTAGGAGGAGTCAGTGAAATCCAAGATGGCTGCCTCAGCTAGAACTGCAGTGGAGATAGGGGAGATTTTGCAGAAGGTATAGTGAGCTGATCATTTACATTATACAAACAATTCTAACTGTTTTAAAAATCACATTTCTTGAACTTTCACATAGTGTATTTACTTAGTAAATTGTTTTAGTTATGAATGGTGCCCTTTAATGTCCTCACCCTTCTGAGGTCCTGCCCTAGAAACTCAACCCAACTGGCTGCCTGGGGACAACTGCAGAGTAATAGAGACAATACTAGTTTGTCAAATGAAGGAGGGACCCCTAAACTCGAGCCAAGGAAAGATTCATGGCCCACTTGAAAAACGTTTTCCTTTTCTATTGGGTGGAGACACCTCTAACGGCCTAATCCCCTATGCATTGGCAGGTTCTTTAGCGAAGTCGGAGGATGAAGAGTCGGACACGGAGGATCACATGACTGTGATAATTAAGGAAACGGGATCTCTTCCTGGAGCCGGTGAGTAGCACAAAGTAGATCCTCTTCCAACCCTTTACCTTCAGAATAATAAGCCATATTAAAGGCAGTGGCAGCCACTCTAAACTTGTAAGATTTTTTTTGTGCTAAATATTGCGATAAGTTGACTGCTCCGTTTCAACACCTGTGCCTGGGACCTGTGATTGTCTGTTTTTTTTTTTTTTTGTCATAAGGTCTACATCATTCCCAAATCCCAAGTCTTTTGTTTTAGTGATCATTTCTTTTCACCTGCCTTGTTTCATTTATGTTTAACACAGATTACGGCAGCAGTTGGAACTCTAAGACCCTCAGATCTTGGCGAAGACACCAGAATCGTTTAGTTCAAGAAGCCAGAGATACGTTGGAATCCACCAAGGAGCCAATAGAGTGCGAGTCTGACCCTAGATATGACAATTGCATAACAAACTCTGATTCATCAGGTTTTATCTGCAGTAAATGTGGGAAAAGCTTCTCTCTGAATAGTGACCTCCTCACCCACCTCTGCTCTCAAAATGACACGTCTAATATACGTTCCGGAGAGAACGCGGAAGAGAAGCCTTACTTCTGTGCTGTATGTGGGAAGCACTACAGTCGAAAATCACATTGTCAGAGACATCAGTTGGTCCATACAGGGGAGAAACCATTCACATGCTCAGTGTGTGGGAAATGCTTCTCTCTTAAGAGCAATCTGCAAAGTCACGAGCGCGTTCACACGGGGGAGAAACCATACACCTGTTCAGAATGTGGGAAAAGCTTCTCCCATAAAAGCATCCTTAACAGGCATCAGAAAACTCACACGGGGGAGAAACCGTGTAAATGTTCAGAATGTGGGAAAAGCTTCTCTCACAGCAGCCACCTTCACCGACACCAGAAGATCCACACGGGAGAGAAACCATTCACCTGTACAGAATGTGGGAAAACTTTCTCTCGAAAAGGCAATCTGCAGAGCCACCAGACCATTCACACGGGGGAAAAATCTTTCATTTGTACAGAGTGTGGAAAGAGCTTCTCACAGAAAAGCAACCTGTACAGTCACCAGAAGATTCACACGGGGGAGAAACCATACACCTGCACAGACTGCGGGAAATGCTTCTCACAGAAGGGCACACTCTACAAACACCAGGCCATTCACACAGGAGAGAAACGGTTCAAATGTACAGAATGTGGCAAATGCTTCACACAGAAGTGCACTCTCTACAAACATCAGACCATCCACACTGAGAGGAACATACTACATTTACAGAGCGCAGGGGAAGATATGTGAGTAGAGAACTTGCCTCACCTCAATGTATTGACCAGAAACCACAAACAAATGAAGACGTGATGGGAAGAGTAAGGAATAACTATGTAGCAGTGTAGAACTGTAGGCCATTGGGCCATGGGCTTCTGACCTGCAGGAAGTCCTGGAAGATTCTTAGAATGTAGGATAATGCGTTTACAGGTCATGCACTTGGACTAAATCAGGGTTAATAAAGACCAAGTTGAGGGGAGCAGTTATTATCGTCATTTCTCAGCAAATTATGAAATAAAACCTATAGTTGGTAAATAACCTGTGTATGATGTTGCACCTGCATTGTGGCTGTACAGCAGAATGAATCAGGCTTGTTCTTCCAATAGAGATCCGTGTGACCAGTAGAGTAAGCTATCGCTACATAATACAAGTAGACGTAGGACAGTCTGTGTAAAATTAAACTGCCGATATTTCATTAGGTCCATTTAGAATGTGTATCAATATGTCATCAATATAAGCTCTTTGATTGTCTTTATCTGTCTATCGGCTTTTTCCCTTAGCCATCTAGAAAGAGGGGGGGCATTACCCAACTCTACGGATCTCTATGGGCTGTGGACAGCAAATGAAAGTAACACTGACACATACAGTGAAATGTCTCAACCATATTCCTCATTAATAAACTATAGGGTAGAACTCGGAGAGACATAGAACACTGGGATTTGAGCTGAACATATACAGGTAATTCTTCTTATTGAAGGTTGCTCAGCAAAGAGATGTCTGCCTTATTTCCATCCTAATAAAATTTGAGTCCGTACATTTACAATTCTGCGCATTCCAGAATTTTAGTTTAATTCCTCTATGAAGTGGATCTCCACCCCTACATGACAAGTTACATATAGGGACAGTTTTATGTATAATACCCCAAAACACACAGCAGATAAATACAGTGCAAATTCCATGTATACTATCCCAGAACACACAGCAGACAGATACAGGGACAATTCAATGCTAAATACCCCAGAACACAGGGCAGAAATATACAGTGACAATTCCATGTATAATACCCCAGAACACACAGCAGGAAAAATACAGTGTCAATTCCATGTATAATACCCCAGAACACACAGCAGGATAAATGCAGTGCCAATTCCATGTATAATACCCCAGAACACATTACAGGATAAATACAGGGTCAATTCCATATATAATACTCCAGAACCCACTGCATATACATGCAATGTCAATTCCATGTATAATACCCCAGAGCAAATGGCAGATAATACAGTGCCAATTCTATGTATAATACCCCAGAGCACACCACAGGATAAATACAGGGTCAATTCCATATATAATACTCCAGAACCCACTGCATATACATGCAATGTCAGGGCCAATTCCATGTATAATACCCCAGAACACACAGCAGGATAAATACAGGGCCAATTCCATGTATAATACCCCAGAACACACAGCAGACAAATACCGTGCCACTTCCATGTATAATACCCCAGAACCCACAGCAGATAAATACAGTGTCAATTCCATGTATAATACCCCAGAACACACAGCAGGATAAATACAGGGCAAATTCTATGTATAATACCCCAGAACAGACAGTAGATAGATACAGTGCCAGTTCAAGTTATAATACCCCAGATACTATCCCAGACCCGACTGCAGGATGAGTACAGGGTCAGTCCCAGGTATAATATCTCAGAACACATGGTAGGAAACATCCAATGCCAACTTGATTTATAATATCTAGACAGAACCTCTACTTTCTGTTCATCTCTAGAATGTGTTATGCTAAATGAGGAGATTTCTCATTGATACACATACTGTATGTGCTGCTCACAATGAATCCTCTTGAGTTGCTGCATGTGGGACCTGATGAACCTTTACTCATAGTTACAGGAGGGAATTAAGGAGCAGGGTATAGTCTCTGTGCCTCTCCCAGATGCACTTGTACATTCACTCCCCCGGCCCAAGTGCCAGCAAACAGGGGACACAGTTCCCCATAATGAGACTGACCAGCAGTCGGCCCAGGCTTTTGTGACCTCACCACAAATCTAGGTCTGACAGTAGTAGAATCTGTATTAGGGTCTTACACACAATGTTTTTATTCTCATTAACATCCAGTCCAATTGTACCTAGGAGTATTATCGCTGTAGTACAGTTGTGCTTCTTCACTTGTCTTTTTAATCAATATGCTACATTTCATATATTTCACTTCTGTTCAGAATATATTAGGGATGCACCAAATCCAGGATTCGGCCTTTTTCAGCAGTATTCTGATTCGGCCGAATCCTTCTGCCTCTGCCGAACCGAATCAGAATTTGCATATGCAAATTAGGACCAGGGAGGGAAATCACGTGACTTTTTGGCACAAAACAAGGAAGTAAATGTTTTCCCCTTCCCACCCCTAATTTGCATATGCAAATTAGGGTTCGGTATTCGGACGAATCTTTCAAGAAGGATTAGGCCGAATCCAAAATAGTGGATTTGGTGCATCCATAGAATATATTAACATAATGAAATGCATGTTGGACTCACAAAAACATGCTTGTACAGGTATGGGATGCGTTATCCAGAAACCCATTGTCCATAAACCTCAGAATTACTGGAGTTCCATTTCCTATTATATTAACTGATTGGGGTGCTGCGGGGGATTGACCACCCTAACGCTGTCCCTATTTTTAGATAGTACAGCCCGGCACTCAATTCACGGCAGCAAGGGGCCGGTAGCGCATCTTCCCTATAGCATTACACTGACTGAACTTTAACCTTGTGGAGACTTTTAGTTATTTTGCTAATTTCAAGTGCATGGTGTTGGGCCCTCAATAGATTCCCTTTGTGTTCATTGCATTCTTAATCACCAGCCTATTTCTCTCTATGTCTTGTGGAATTAACCAACATAGCTGATATGCAAATGAGCTGTCGTGGCAAGGCATGCTGGGTGATTTCCAATAAGACAAACTGCTCTACTGCTGTGGGCAAAGAAAAACATATGATGGCGGGAGCAGCATCAATACAGGCTGCAGGCATCACTTCCTTGATTTTTTCCCATTACTCTTAGAATATGTACTAGCAAGTGCAGTGCCCATTGTAACAAAAAGTAACAAAAAAATGGACTGCTCTCATAGGGCTTTCAAAAAAAATAAAGGGTATTTATTCAACGTTTCGGCTTTAGAAGTGACCCGTTATCCTGATGTATGTGGCTCTGTATGAGAGACATAAGTAGGATTAGTAACATTCAGTAACAGGAATCTCTTTTCACTAATATAACATTACAACAAAGAGTTACAGGATTGCTTTGAACAGAACTGCGTTACAATGTATTTTGTTTTTAATAACTGTATGTGAGATTAGGAATGAGTTTCTTTTAATTTCAGGAATGGTTGTATGTTTAGAATTATGCTAATTACGGCTTGTTAATGACGCTGATCATGTGATTAATGACGCTGATCATGTGATGATGCTACAGCGGTTGTTTTCCCGCCAGGTTGGAGTTATAAGACAGGTCTGTAGTGAGTTTTGGCACTTTGAGAAAGGCCCGAAATGTTAGTCTTTAGCTGTCCTACACGTTAAATTGATTGAGCACTAAGTGAATGCACCTGCAGGTTTGTATCTATAAAGGTAAAACATAAAGTACTAACATTATATATATATATATATTGCTCTCATAGAGAGAGACAGAGTGCAATTATAAGCTCAACAGCAAACCCGTTCAGGTGACTAAAGTAATGGCAACAGGTAATGTCCCTTTAATCTAAATGCTAAAATCACCAAATAGCTATGGCCGTGCCATCACGCCGAAAAAAACACACAGCATCAGACTCACTTGCATATTTAAAGTGATGCAGTGCAGGGCTTTTGCCTTAAAAAACAGACAATTAAAAGCCGCTGTAGGAGGAGGTACGGAGGATCACAATACAATAATAAGGTATAGCATACAGAGTATCATTACTCTTGGTTACTTTGTTGCTAATAGTACTCGGATCCCATCTTTCTCAGTTGAAAGTGCCCAGCCAAAAGCGTAGCTGAGTTACATTGGGTCCGGTAAAAAGCTATCCCCACAGTCCAGCTACCCTGTATTTAGCAGGAGGGGGTGGGATTACAGTACATGCTGAAGTCGAACTACAAGGTTATTAGGTTACACCGTTAAGTTATTATTGAATGCTAACCCGTATCAGCCCCCACCCGTAAACAACCAAATAGCCCAACCGCCAATTCTACCTAGCTATGTTGGGACCGAATGGGAGCTGTCCCCC
>CM044441.1:676276-687090 GCA_024363595.1 Xenopus borealis | reverse complement strand
AGAGGGACCAGGAACAGGCAGCTGCTGTGGAACTTGTGGAGTCTCCAACTGGCGGGTTAGGTTATGGAAACTCTGCAGGAGATAATTCTGCTTTCGCTCCTGATCCTCCAAGCGCTGTAACAGAGTGGTAAGAAGCGCTTCAGTAGAGATTGGAGTAGGTGGAGCGGCAGCAGCAGCGGTATTGGCATGACCGTCGTCTTCCATATTTGATGGCCCATGATAATGTCACGGTCGGCACCCAATACTAGAACAAACGCCAAGCACCCTGGTCTAGGCTCGTGCTTTACCAGTAGTGTGGCCTCCTTTGGCTTCAGGAGGAGCCCTCAGCTACTCAGATGCCACCTGGACTTAAACGAGAGGTGCAGGGCAGGAGTTCTGGCCAGCATTGGGGCACAACTGTATATAAAGTCTATAAGGCCGATGGTCACGGTACAGACAGGAGTAGGCAGATTCGTGGTCAAACAGGCCGGGTCGAGGCAGGCAAATAGCTAGGAGTCGTCAGGCAGGCAAAGGGTCAAACCGGGTGATCAATCAGATAGGATAAGGCAGAATCGGTAGTCAAATAACAGGCACGGGTCAGGATACAGAGAACAGGGTAGTCAATAAGCCAGGCAGGGTCAAACACAGGTAGCAGATCAGCACAGGTTAAAGGCACCAGGAGCAAATCCTATCACGGCAATCACAAATTACAAATGTCCCCTTTAAGTAATTAATTTGGCGCCATTGTGCGCTGACGTAATGACATCAGCGCGCCTGTGCCTTTAAATCCGGAAGTGCACGCCGTGCGTGCACCAATCAGCAAGGAGCAGGACAGCGTGAATCCTAACAGAAACCATTCATCTGCTCTTCATGTGGAAGAAGTTACATGTGTAAAAGGAGCCTTCAACATCACCAGAGGGTTCACACAAAGGAAAATACTGCCTAATCAATAGCAACAGAAATATCACAAGGGACAGATACTTTAGGGTTATTTGTTCCAAAGAAACTGGTCCAAGTCTTCTCACCTACCTCTCATCATTATAAATAAGGCCTTCAATGCACAGGAGGTTTTATTACAAGTATTGGGGATAAAGGTGGGGCTGGAAAACCTTGCATTCATGCATAATTGCAGAGAGCAGGGCCG
Organism: Xenopus borealis; assembly: GCA_024363595.1. NCBI lineage: Eukaryota > Metazoa > Chordata > Amphibia > Anura > Pipidae > Xenopus > Xenopus borealis. The sequence continues at coordinate 685,967 of CM044441.1, read as the reverse complement.
CCATTAGAAATCACTTGAACTCCGCCCACCCTGGTGCCCAAGCCCCACCCCTGATCCCACCCACTCCACATCACAGTTAAAGGATCACACAGACATCGGCACTAAAAAAGTAACACCCCCACACACACAAGTTATAAAAAACTATTGATGGTCAGGGCCCCCTTATAAGTTAAAAAAAAACTTTGGTGCCAGGGCCCCCCCATAAGTTTTTTTTAAAAAAGCATTGGTGCCAGGGACCCCCTTACACATTAAAAAAATAATTTTTTTCAAAAAACATTGGTGACAGGGGCCTATAGAATATTAAAACAATATATTAGTGGCCAGGGGATTAAAAAAATGTTGTTCAGTAGAATTGAATTTATGGATTCAGGACTTCAACTTGGCCTCCTTTCCTGACTTTGGGTCTTTTCACCGCTTCAGGACTTCAATCTCGGCTTTTTTCGTGATTTCGGGTCTTTTGTCCATTTCAGGACTTCACTTTCGGCAGTTTTCGTGACTTTGGAGAACACCTTTTTATAAACGCATATTAAAGGGGATGTTCACATATACATATACCCAATCAGCACCCATTGCCAAGAAAAACAAATGTAAAAGATATTAACCTCTGAGGTTGCCACTTTTGGGATGGGGAACATGCTCACAGAGTGGGTCACTGACCCCTATAGTTCCTTTGGTATTTCCATTTACACAATAAGATTCAATGAGGGAACCAATGGATTCAGGAACTGGTGAGAATGTGTCTGTTCTCATCTACTCCTTGCTTTCTCTTTCCATAGAGCGCTCCAATGCTTTATATTGTGCCCTTGAATATCTTTAGGCGTGCAGGAGACTTAGCTTAGTATTTTTTACTTTCTGTCAGGGGTATGGACAGTAGGATCCCACATAATGTATAGTGCTTATACAGTAATTCAATAAATAATACTTCTTTAAAAAGAAGGAGGAGGAGGTCTTGGTGGGTGGGACCTGAGTAGTAGAAGGAAACGCCCCTGAGGTACCTTTAGTAGGTGGAATATGCAATACTGGGTGGAGCTTAGAAGCTCTGTACCTCTCTACCATTCTGGAATGTACAGAGGACTTGCTACAATAGTCAGAGATCTCTGTATATTCAGCTGCACATTTATTCTTGTCCATTTTAATACAAATTCCTTCCCAGTGAATCACCCCGTTATCATTCCTTGCAATGTATTTTATTTTACTAAAACTAAAATCTACTCATATATATTGTCTTCCCCAGTGGCCCATCCAAGATGGCGGTGCCCACTGCCTACACATGGGGAATAGTGACGCCGGTGTTCTAATGCCGGCGCAATGACATCACGCGCCTGGCGTGAATATTAAAAACCCTTCCAGGTCACAGGTTCAATGCCCGATTATATCATTTGTTTGGAACATTCCTGGGTGTGTTATAATTCTTATTGATCTGCTTTCTGGACTTTGACCCTGCCTGAATACTGACTTTGCTGTTTATCTGCCCTGAGAACTCTTGTCTGGATTCTGCCCACGTCTCCTGTTTAATCCTGATCTGTACCATAAACTTGGACTTTACCCCTGAACCTTCCTCCTTGGTCCTGACTACTCCCCACTAGGAGCCGATGGGCCCCCTGACAGCTCCTCAGAGATTGGGGCTCAAATTCATAAAAGCTCAAGAGTGCAGTATAGCTGTATATTTGCCACTGATGCTCTCCCTCTGCACAAATATTAAAGTTCCCTTCAACCTAACTTATTTGTATGGCCAGCCAATCGCCATCCTATGTGATGTCCCACAAGCCACTGATTGGCTGTTGAACAGAGAATAGACTCACTTTATACCATGTTTTCAATTAATACTATTGGGATGGACCCAAATTAACTGGCGTATGTTTGTATATGATCAGATCATATGGTACTTTGCTCATTTCCCTTGATATTGAGTTGTTTTAGAACTTCACAGACTCCCAACAGCCCCTTCTATAGATGTAACATAAACTCTGAAATAAATAGTCAGCTCTTCTGGTTAAGAACTGTACTTATTTTGGACCAATTTCAGTTGGGAATTCATCCCGTTTGTTTGTCTTTTCCTCCAGGACCAGAAAACTCTGTGGGTTTCCCTTTTATTTTACAGTTTCTTCTTTTGTAACATCCTTTGCATTCCTGATCATACCTTTTATAATATTAAATATAAAATGTGATACATTTTTACCTTTGTGGTACCACAGCGGCAGCGAGTTTTGTGGGTGTAGGTTGGTCTTTAGGGTGCTGTGACGCAAGTTTCACCTGGGTGTAAGGTGGGAGAGTGTGTGACCCCGTATCACCGCACCCAAAGTCACGTGTGGCTGGAAGGTCTCACCCTGCCTCAAACCATATGGAGTTTAAAAGACCAAAATAGCTTTATCTTTAAATGGGGTAAAGGAAATATAAAGAGCTTTATTAAAGAACATTACTAATACAGCTGATAAATGGCATCCGTGCAGCTAGCCATAGCAACCTAACAGCTCTCTGCTTTCATTTTCTTCTAATAGACTGACAAAAAGTAATGGCGGGTAGGGTTGCAGCCTTTCCATAAAATTTCCACCAGCCAGTGGTGGGGCGCGGAAACAAACAGGGTGTGATGTAGAGTCCTGCAGCCCTGGGTAGGGTTGCCACCTGGCTGGTATTTTACTGGCCTGGCCGGTAAAAATGATGGTTGATCCCAATGTTATTGATAGGGAAAAAAGTAAAATATATAGGAAGGCCGGTATTTTTTTTAAGAAAAGGTGGCAACCTTACCCACGGGTTACCAGCAAAAACCTACGGTACCCGGCGAGTTGCAGGTAGAAGTTTTGTGAGTGGGTATAGATGTGGGTTGACAGTTCTCCAGGTTTGGGGGTGGTGGGTTGGGTCTCAGGTCTTCTCAATAGCAAGTTTTACTCTTTTTTTTCTGATCATGGCTACTTGCGCCTACTTCCAATGATGTCACCAGGTTTACGACAGCCATTCGTCTTTTTTCTCTCATGCCTACTTCGATGATGTCACTTCCGGTTTACAATGACAGAACCTCCTGATTCGTGATAGTCCGTGGGTCATGGATCGGGGTTGCTGAAAAGGTACTTGCGGGTTGGGTCGCGGGTTCTGGCGGTAAAAAGGCAGGTTGCGGGTACAGGTCGGGTACAGGTTCCAAAAAATGGACCTGCACAGGACCATAATGTAAAAATTGGGGTGGAGCCACATCATGCAATGACCAGAAAGCCTGAGAAAAGGTAAGACCAAGGGCTTTTGTTAAGGGTATTACAAAGTTTCTGCCCCAGCCTTGGCAGGTGTTTTACCCTCTAGGTTGGTAAAATACTGGCCAGATGGCAACCCTAATTGCTGATTGGTCAGTATGAGTAACTGTACTGATAGTAAATGAGCCTTATTACTTCAGTGGAAGACTGGCCATATGCCTATATCACCTTTAAAGAATGACATGACAACCAAGGGCAAAGGGGTAATGTCATTTGATGGTGACCTTCCAAACAGGACCTTAATGACAATCGCCAAAACAGGGACAACTGAACGCTCACAGCCTGCATTTATAGAGAAATAGCACACGTCCATTTATAAAGTGCATTAATAGTGAAGTTCACCAAGACCCATTTGCATTAGCCCCACTTGGAACCTGAACGAAAGTGAACCCAGTCTCCTCCCATGTACAGAGCATCTGTATTTATTTCTAGGGGCCTTTGAAGTTGTGTAGAGCAGTTTGACTGGATCAACTGGAATTGCACTGACTGTATAGATATATATAGGATAGCACGCGTCTTGTTTCCAAGAAACAAGTTGGAAATATACACAAAGACACACAAAGAAGGTGGGAAGAGTTTTCCTTGCAATTTTTATGTTTTACACAGGAAAAACCTTGTGGAAAAAAAAATACAGACTGAGAAGAAGTTACATAGGGGAGAAACCTTTCATGTCTACAGAATGTAGGAAGAACTTCTCACAGTAGAACAACCTTCACCCTCCATCAGAGAAACCATATGGGGAATGCCCCTTTAGATGCACAGAATGTGGGAGAACTTCATTGTTTTCCATAGAGAACTATGCAATACATGAGCCTTCTCACTTGTGTTGGCACGTTAGAGAAGAGGTCCACCTGTCGCTACTCTTTAAGTGGTGTGTTCTCCACAGAGATTTCAGTTTTGGTTTCTCAGTTCTCAGAAGTTCACTTACCCCTCACAGATACATATTATAGAGATCAGCTGTCTCTTGCCCCATTCAGTGGATGGTGCGTGTGCTTATATGTGGCATAGGTAGACCCTTGAATGCACAAAACTAGGTTCCTTATTGTTTCCCCTTTGTGTTTTTAGTGGAAGTATTGTCTTCTTGCTTACTATTCTCTAGCTTCTACAACAGGGGTGTCCAAACTTGGCCCTCCAGCTGTTAAGGAACTACAAGTCCCACAATGCATTTGCCTGACTGTGGCTGTCAGACTCCTTCATTGCATTGTGGGACTTGTAGTTCCTTAACATCTGGAGGGCCAAGTTTGGACACCCCTGTTCTACAAAGATATTATTATGATTCAGCTTCTAGGATCTATTGCTCCTCTACTTCTACTTCAAGAATATCTTAAGGCGTCTGCCCTTATTGTCTGACATAACTTGTTGATCATCAACCCAACCCAAGTGCTGTATGATACTTACCAGTCTTTAACCCCTTGCCCCAAACCTGAGCTCTAGAAAATGCTTCCTAGTGGCTCATTCTAACTGGGCTACTGTCTATATCCAGTGCTGTATAAATGAAAATATTCATGTATCCTAACATACATTTATGCACCAGGGGGGCAACTGAGATGATAATTGTGCTGCTGAAGTTTATATAAGCTGAATGCAGACCTCAAAGAAGATCTGCAATTGGCTGTTATATATATATATATATAATACACAAGAGCCATGAATATCCTTGTAAATGTAAATATCTTGTAAATTATATAGTGGATAATGTACCCCCTACTGTAATTTATAAAGATATTATGTTACCGAGGAGTCACGTGACCATATGCCGAGTGCTTTTATACAGGTCACATAACTCCGAGGTGACTTGTAATATCTTTATAAATTATAGCAGGGGGTACATTATTCATTATAATATACAATTTAAAGGTGCAGTGTTGTGATTCCTAAAGATGCCTGGTTTTGCTTTATGAACTTCAAAATTAGTCTGTTTTGCTTCTGTCCCACTAACTGTTATACAGTTTTTTTGTACCCTTGCCTTCTTGCCTGCCATGGGTAACATCACAGGAGAAAGGCCAGGGAAGGAGGGAGATTGAACGTGGGAGGGGGAACTAGTAGAGAGAGAGAGAGAGAGAGAGGTTATGCAAAAACTTGGTGGGACAGTGGAAAGGAGGGGGGGGCAAGAACAGAGAGAGACCAAGTTAAGTGGAGGGAGATCTGAGAGGGGGCCTAGACAAAGTGAAATTTCAGAGGTACCAAAACAGGAGACGGGTTGTGAGAGAGAATGAGAGGAGGAAAGGGAAGAGCAGTGGGACGTGGATGTGTTGGGCAGTGAGACAGGACACTGAAGCAATAGGGGGGCAGTACCTGAGGAGTGAGGAAGGTTCCATTACTAGGGGATAGAGGGCTGAGTTTTGTTCATTTCCATCCGTTCTGTGAGACCCCCTCAATCCCAGCCTATCCCAAATGTGCCCAGGAACAACCTCGGCGCTGATCATTCCCCATTTAATTTTTTTTGCAGCACAAGCCTTTCTGCTGCTGCTCTTAGAGAGCCTTCCCTGCCTGCATTGACCCTGCCTGCATTGCCACTACATTAGAAGCAGCAGCAGGGCTGGTAGCCCGAGGCCCCGAGCCCTGTGTCAGGCTACAGCAGTCACATCATTCAACAAGAGACGCTGCTCCTAACAGGAGTGAGAAGAGATAGCACCGCATAAGGTCAAAACCCCGCCTCCTTAGACGTCACAGCTCCCTGGGGCTTAGAGTTGTGGCGTCCAGGAAAGGAGGAGTCTAACGTGCTGCTTCTGCTCCGTAAGATTTAATCCTGGAAGTGAGATGGGAGGGGGGCAAAACCGGTGGCTGAGCTGAAGGCAGACGGAAGTGCTGAGCAGCGGCGGAAGTGCAGACCCAGATAAACTGACGTCAGAACGCGCCGTTTATAAGGATATAATTTACAGTCTGGTCCCATTGGGAAATGACCAGACTGTAAATGATATCCTTATAAACGGTGAGTTCTGATGTCATCAGTTATAAACGGTGAGTTCTGATGTCATTTCTGTCACATGACTCACTGAGACTTGTGTATTATAATAAATAAAGTACCCCCAGTTGCAAAATATGAGGATATTAGAAGTTACCTCGGAATTCCATGACCTGTATAATAACTCTCGGCCTTCGGCCTCGTACCTTTATATGGTCGTGAAACTTATAATATCCTTATATTTTACAAGAGGGGGCACTTTATTCACTATATAAACTGTGCTTAGTGATGCCATTGGTTATAAGTGGAGGTTAGTGATGTCACATGACTCACTGAGACTTGTGTATTATAATAAATATATGCCAGTCAGCAGCATCAATGGCCAATAAGGTCTTGGGGGCCGTGTGTTCTGCTGTGGAACGCACGGATATCTTGGACTTTGTCCAACCTAGGGAGCAGGTAGGGGATCAGGAAAAGGCCCCATCCCAGCTTTGTTATGAGCTGATCAGTGACAGGCTGAGCCTCACATCAGCTGGACGTAGGGTTGTAAAATACCTGCAAGGGCCGGGGCAATGTAGTTGCTGGTAATTTGTAATACCCTTGCAAAAAGCCTTCACTTTAAAGGTATTTGTAAAGGCCCCGCCCCCTTCAGCATCACAACCCCGCCCCTTTTGCTGTGCATTTCCATGACCCCTCCTCTTTTATCACACAGCCCGCCCCTTTAACATCGTTCCCCGCCACTTTTTTTCCCGCCCCCCAGCACTAGCGGGTAGTTTTTTTTTTTTTAAAGGTGGCAACCCTAGCTGGAGCGAACTGGAGAAGGGGAAATGAGCTGGATCTGTTAGGGAATGCTGGGAATTGTAGTACAATAGCTGCAGGCTGGACATATGCAAAGTCTTACTATACACACTCATAGCTGGATCTTGCTTACAAATACAGAGAGAAACTTTGCTGCTTGTTTACCCTTCACACCTACACTCACCAAATTCCAATGTAGTTATCTACCCACAGACTTAACTACATACTTACCTGCAGTTCTACAGTGGTACACATGACATTCCCCTGTATGAATGTATTTTCAAAACACGTCAGTTAATGGTGCTGCTCCAGTAGACTTCTATACTGAAATCCATTTTTCAAAAGAGCAAACTGATTTTTTTACATTCAATTTTGAAATATCACATGGGGCTAGACATATTGTCAGTTTCCCAGCTGCCCCTGGTCATGTGAATTTTAATTTGTTTGGTTGAGGCGGGGGCATTTGAGACAACGTCACCACCTACCCTCAACGTCACAAACCCTCATCCCCCACCGTCAACATCACCCACCCTCAACATCACAAACCCTCAACATCACCCACCCTCAGTGACACCCACCCTCTTGTCACCCACCCTCAGTGTCACCCACCCTCTTGTCACCCACCCTCAACATCACAAATTCTCAATGTCACCCACTCTCAACATCACCCACCCTCATGTCACCCACCCTTAATGTCACCCACCCTCAATGTCACCCACCCTCAACATCACCCACCCTCAATGTCACCCACGCTCATGTCACCCACCATGCCCCAATGACTTCAGCTCCAGCCCATCTAAACCACATTTTTCACTGTTTATTTATTTCTATCTATTATTAAACAGAAATGTTTAGCTCTGAGGTAGGAGAAAACCTATGGATGAAATTGGTGCTGGTCTTTTATAGGCTAGAAACCTATGGGAGTCTCACGCTCAGCATGAAATATCTTCTCATGTTTATGATCACTCGTTCATACATACCTCCCAACTGTCCCGTTTTCAGTGGGACAGTCCCGCTTTTGACAGCTCAACCTGCAGTCCTGAGTTTGTACTGGAAAGTCCCTCTTTTCTCTGCACTGAACAGCCAGAAAAAGAAACAAAGTTTCTAACTTAATTGGCTTTTGGCAAAGAGACCAGAACAACAGCAGATAAGATAGTTTTGTAACAATTTTGAGATAAGCAAATAAGTAATTGTAACAATTTAGATAAGGAGGTTCCTTGAGGAAAATGATCTCACAACTTAAAGGGCAATTCACCTTCATTAGCAAAACTGTAATAACTGGGGGAAAAAACACAGAAATATGTTCAAACTTTCATAACCTGCCAAATTTTGTTAAACAAACATGGTAATTAGGTGGTGTGGCCACAAAAATGTGTGTGGTCAAAAAAATCCATGAAGAATATGACTGTCAAGGTTGGCACCCTAAACCCAGAATCGATGTCAAGCTCCCTGGTCTAGGCTCATGCTCCTGCCTATAACAGCCGCCTTTCACCTCGGGAGGAGCCCTCAGCTAATTGGATGCTGCCAGGTCTTAAAACGAGAGGTGCAGGGCGAGGAGTTCTGGGCAGACAAAGGGGCACAACTGTAAGAGTCAGTAAGGCCAAAGGTCATGGTACAGGCCAGAGTGAGCAGATTCGTAGTCAGACTAACCGGGTCGAGGCAGGTAGAGAGCAAGGGTCATCAGCAGGCGAGGGTCAAACACGGGTGATCAATCAATGAGGATGAGGCAGAATCAGTGGTCAGATACACGGGTCAGGATACAGATATCAGAATAGTCAAAGCCAGTCGGAGTCAAACACAGGAATCCGGATCAGAACAGCAAACTGGACACAAGGATAAAGCACCAGGTACTAAACCTATCACAGGCAATGTGCAAAACCTGAAAGTCCCTTTAAATATTTAAAATTTCACGCCATTGTGCGCTGAAGTCATCACGCCAGTGCCTATAGACCCTGGAAGTGAGTGCCGTGCGCACTATAGCAGCCGGCACAGGGCGAAGAAGAGGAGCAACGGGCGTCCCCGCTGCACCACTAGACCACCAGGGTGAGTAATCCTCACAATGACTTTCTAGCAATGTGTGCCCTCCCCAATCCGGCCCTCCCACACTACTTCCTGTTCCAGTTAGAGCCGCTACATTACTTCCTGTCAGGTGATTAGTGAGTGGCAAACATGGCGGCTCATTGTTGTGGTATTTATGGCAATTTGATAAATAATTAATAATCTGTTGGTTAAGCATTCATTGTTAACGTCTAGTTTTCCTTTAAATACAAACAATGAACTCTGTATAAACATGCACCCATGCGCAACTTCCGGGTGCATTGAGTGAAAATTTTCCACCAGTATTTTTTGTTATTTCTGGGTTTTTCCTTGCATCCCCCACAATATTTCTGTCAGTTGTGGCTGAAATTTTAGTTTTATTTGGTTTGGTTTTGTCACGAACGCCGCCCGGATCCTTTCCGGGTGCTCCGGGCGCCCCTCCTGTCGGCGGTGTGTCCAAGATGGCGGCGCCCATAGCTGACATATGAATTCAAATTATAAAAGACGCTGAAGACACGGGTTCGATGCCCAGGTATAGCTCAATCTTTAATTGTGTTCCTGGGTTCTCTATATTCCTGTTCGTTCCTGCTATTGATCTCTGGCCTGTGACCTTGATTCTGTGCTGCCTGTTGAACCTTTGCCTGGACCTGACCATTCTATTGGATTAACCTTGAACTGTACTCTGCCTCGGACTTCCTCCTCGATCCTGACT
>CM044441.1:629903-659755 GCA_024363595.1 Xenopus borealis | reverse complement strand
GTACTCAATAAAAGGAGGCCAGTTGGGGTAAGCAGTGGAAGGAGGAGCATACCTACTATGGTTGGGGTACCCAGTGAGAATTTGATGAGATTGATGTTCTCAATTTAGATGAGTTGTATGATGACCTTGATGACACCCTTCTATATTTATTTCTCTCAAGCTTCTCAAGCAAATTGAAGCGTTGGGATCGCTTAGGATTGGGTGGTGGTTAACTTGTGATATATGTTTCCTTTGAAATCATATATAACTCACATCTCTTATTTGTTTGATAGCACAATAGGTTTTATTTACATCAGCTTTTCTTTACATCTTGCTACAGTAAATCATTTATGCAGAAGAAGATTTTTCTAAACCTTCAGGTTAGCAAGATGGCTGGAGTTTCTAGCCCCGAAACTGGCAACCCAATTATTGTAAGAGGCCAGATATTATATTCATAACTGTAGTACATACAACTGCTTTATGGAGGTGATCCATAATCCACGTGTACTATAAATGTAATAGACCTCAATCTCTTCAACCCACTGTTTTGGTTGTGGAAACTGCAAATATCCCAGGAGAAACCTATTAAATGCTCCATAACCAATCCACCAGGATGTCCAGATCCTTTCTTACCGAATCCCATTCTGATGATTCCTGACCAAAAGACCTCCTTTGCCATATACTCAATATCACAGACATACATACCCATGCCACAGGAGAAAGGTAGGGGATATGCAGAGGGGATATTATTAAACACAAAAAAAAACTAACAAAAAGATATATTTTATTTTAGATTGCTTACATTTTGTATTGGTAATGAAATATTACAGGTTTGGTGCTGAACTTGGCAAAGACAAGGTACATCAATGGGGGCAGCAGTAGCACCAACATATTTGCACATGATATGGAGCAAGACTTCATTTTGGCCAGTGAATATGACTCCAAAGGATTAAAGATTCATGGACAATGGCCTCATTAACTGGGGTGGCACTGAAAGTGGGTTCCTTGATATTCTACATGAAGCAAACACAAAGCACCCAACAATTACATTTATAGCAGAAATCTCAGAAACAAGTTTACACTTTTTGAACATTAAATTGTCCCTTATTGAGAAGAAGGTATAAGTTCCAAACTATATTGAAATCCTAATTTTATCATGTTATCACCTGATATGACAATGCCTTGATATTTTGAAAGCAAGGTCAGTTTTATTTGTGGGCACAACAGATTTCCCCCTACAGAGAAGGTATATGAGAAAACTTCTATGAACTTGACATGTAGGTTCATAGCTAAAGGGTATCATCAAAAACACATATCCCTAGGCAGATAGATGGACAATGTCTCTCCATGGATAACCCTATGCTATTTGTTATGATATATTGTGCCCAAAGCAATGAAACCTAAAGGAGAGGATTAAAGAACATAAAGGCATAAGTTTAAAGAAAACACTGTAACATCATCATGTAATGTTCGGACTCTGCTTTGAGCACTATTCATATAAGCCAAAAAGGTGATGTCTATAAACTGGAAAGCAACCACGGCACCCATTGTAGGACTGGGCCCACTTTCCAAACTATTATTCCTCCTCTCTTCTCTCAAGCTCTTTATTCTCATAGTCTTTTATATCTACTTACTATATTCTTCCATTATTAAGCATTTTTATCCTACAAATAAATAGGGAATGACCATGAAATAGGCTAAATGGTTAGAAGTAAAAGGGTCCACTGGGAGTTTTCCTGGTATCCCGGTGGGCCTTTCCAAAGCTGACGGCACCCACAGGGTGCAATGGATATTAATGGTAAAGAATAATGTTCCATTATACAAATTAACATATTTGCAAAGAGGTTGCCCATCTAATTTTGAGGTGGTCTGGATTCAAAGCTGGCCAAATATTTCCCCATAGAGGAGCCAAATTACTCCCCCCCCCCTTTTCTCCAGCAAATTGTATCTTGGATGGACTTGGATGGTACTGTATGTAAATGAATACACTGTGACTCATATTTATTACATTTATGGTTATTTTAATACATCATTCTGCTCAATATTTATAGACCTGGAAACTGTCAGTTTCCCTCTGGAGCCTTATCAGCCATTGGTGCAGCTTCACTTCAGGACGGCTGTCTCACAGAACTCTAACTCCTGAAGCCTATGGGGGTTAGAAAGACAGACACAAGGGGCAAATTTACAATTATTCCCCACAGGGCCGGTTTTAAGCACATTGTACCAATTTGTCCCAATTGGGACCCGCACTTATGGGGGCCCCGCTCTAGTGGGAGCTCTGATTCCTATTCCCTTAATTCCCCAGTTGCCCTACCCCCATCCCCACCTGGCAGCCATCACTTGGACAGAGGGGAAAGCAGCCACTATTTGCCCATCCAGCTCTGTGACCCTGCGACAGACAGCAAAGTTCCTTCTAGGGGGGGCCCACCGAAATGGTTCCAATTGGGCCCCGCACTTGGTACGGCTGCCCCTGATTCCCCAAAAATCCTATGAATTTATTCGAAATTCCATAAGCATTTGACTATCGAATGCTTATCGTATAGTTTTAGGCTATCATTTTGCTTGATATTCGATTTCTCGATGAAATCGTACGATCAAATACTGACCATTCGATTTCACAAAAAAAACGTATTTTTTCCTTCAAGCCCTCAAAAAATCTTACGATTCGATCGTACGAATGGTATTTGAGCAGGACTTAGTCTCTGAAGCCTATGAGCAGCATCCCACAGGCTTCTATTGCAATTCGGTAGGTTCAATCTGGTGAAGTAGGCATTCGAAGGTTTTTAAAATTTTGATTCCTTCGATCATCGAATGATCAAATTATCGAATATCCGATCATTCAATCTATTCGATAATTCGGTATTCGGTGATCGAAGAGGCCAAATGCGAATATTCCATTAAATCGTACGATCGTAATTTGATCATATTCGATCGAACTACGATCCATCCACGTGAATTTTGTAAATTTGCCCCAAGGTGTTAATCTGCTAGAATAGTGAGTTGGAAAATTTTAAAAGTTTTTAAAATATTTTTAATAAATCAGCATTTATTTTGTTTTCCTGCTTTGGAACCTGGCTCTGGTTGCTGGAGGAGAGGAGGATACTGGAATTAAATCTATGGGCATGAACCTTACTGCTGTCTTGTAAGTAGGTATTTTTACCAAACTAGGTGAAGGCTAATTTCTACATGCATGAACCACACTATCAAATGAGATGAAGGCCTTGAAGAAAACCTAAACCCATTGTTTCACACACTTGTAATAAAAGGAGAAATCTTCTTTAAAGGGGAACTAACACCAGTTGATATACGGTTTTTCCATCACTGGGTGCTTTGAGACGCAACTAAAACACTACACTATATTTTGTTTCTGTTTTTCTGCTTTCTCCATTTGCCTTAGACGCTGGTCCAAGGAAAAATATTTGTATTCCTATTTTTCTATATGAGGCATTTTATTCACAGCTGAGAGACTGAAGAGGAACAGCAGGACAAAGCCATTCCAAAGGACTAACTATTCCAAAACCTTTAATTCATTGTACTCTCACCAAGGAGTTTATTAAGAAAATAAAAATAGTAAAAATGAAGAGGAGAGTAGAAGGCCAGTGGCTAGGTTTTTCACAAGTTGGCTACTGCATTTATGTAAATATCCATAGTGAGAAACACCCCCACTTGGGTCCCAGGCAAAAAACACAGAGGCAAATTCACTAAAGTGTGAAGTGGCTAACGCTAGCACTAATTCACCAGCGTGACGTTATTTTGCAACTTCGCTAATTTACTAACACTGACGAAGTAGACTAACGCAACTTTGCACCCTTATTCCAGGTGAAGTTGCGCACTGATGAACGGTCGTAACTACATTCATTCAATAAGATGGGCATTTTACTGAACGTTACCTCTTGCGCTAGACTTTACTTCTCGGGTCAGACCTGGCGAACTTCAATACAGTAGATAGGAGATTGAAAAAGTCCCTAAAAAATGCTGGTGTCTTTTACTTTTTTAAAGGTGATAGGCTGAAAAAGATCATAATTTGTTTTAGGGTTCCCCTCCTTCCCCCCTACATTCCCTAACATATGGCAACACAACTATACAGGGGGCACATGTAGGGCAATAACTTTATTTTATTTATTAAAGGTTTCCTGGGCTTGTGTAGTGGAATGTAGTGGCTGCAGCATATACGACTATTATACTTTGCGCCATATGCAACTTAGGCAGCGCTAGTGTAAATGCGATTTGCCTGACGAAGTAACACTAGCGCAACTTTGCTACCATTCGCCTCCTTGAGTGTAACTTCGCATTTTAGTGAATTTGTGCAGCGCTGGCGAATCTACGCCTGGCAAGTGCGGCGAAAGCTAGCGAAGCCAATGCAGGCGCAACTACACAGGTTAGTGAATTTTCCCCATAGAGATTATCCTTTTAAATCATATGGCAAGTTGTCATGGTTTATATATGATGACTGTTCTTGTAAAAAAATGCCAGTACAAAAAAAAGTTGGGGCTGTAAGGAATGAGCTGCAAAGCAGACATTTACTAATCACGAGCCAGAAATCTTAATTCTTGTTGGGAATTGGTGAGTCCCTATTGATTCTTTCTGTCCAACTGCAGATTAGTGTTGCCACCTTTTGCTGTGGCTGAACCCGGACAGGGGGCGGAGCTATGATGACGTGATCACCGATTGGCCGATCGCTGCGTCAATCAAGCTAATCCCGCCCAGTTTTCCTTATTTGGAAAACCGGGCAGGAAGTATTGACCCGGGCAGCCCTTCAAAATACCGGGCTGTCCGGGTCAAAACCGGACAGGTGGCAACCCTAGCTGCAGATACAAACATGAGTGCGCCAGCCTTCAGGTGCGTCAAAATATTTACCCATGTGCCCTCTAAGTCAGCAGCCAAGGAACAGGGACCTAGAACTGATCACACTAGTGAATCTGAACGCAATGCGTCTTTACCTGAGATCTTATCCAAACCACAGGATGACTGACCTGATTGAGTCTGGGTTTAATGTGTAGCTCCCTCAAGTTATAGAAAAAAACTGATGACCAGGGCCCCTTACTAAAATTATCAAAACACATTTTCATTACATTGGTGGCCAGGGGTTACCAAAAAAAAAAAACACTTGTGACCACGGCCCAAAAAAACATGAGTGGCCAGGGCTCTCCTTAAAAAGTTACAAAAAAATCAATTGTTACCAAAGTTATAATAAAATAATTGGTGCCAGGCAACTCCTCAAATTGTAAAAACACACTGGTGGCCAGGAGATCAAGTGAAAGGACACCAATCATAACTAAAATGATTTACTAAGTAAATACAATATGTGAAAGTTCAAGAAATCTGATTTTTAAAACAGAATTGTTTGTATAATGTAAATGATCAGCTCACTATACCTTCTGCAAAATCTCCCCTATCTCCACTGCAGTTCTAGCTGAGGCAGCCATCTTGGATTTCACTGACTCCTCCTACCTATATCTTCACAGCCAACTGTAGCTCTGAAATCTCGCACATGCTCAGTTGAAATTCCTTGCTTGCCTAATAAACCTTCTAAGCTATTTTGAAATCTGCCAAACTTGTGTGTTAGTGCTGCCACCTTGTGGAAGTTGTGTGTGCACTTCTCTTGATACTTCTAGAGTTTACTAAAGCTAGGCATTCTGGGTAGAATACTCAGGGCAGTGCTACAATCTGAGCATGCTCGTGAACTCATTTGCATGTTGTAGTCACAGTATGGACTCCCTTAGTGAGAGAACATTTGACAAAGTATGGGATTTTTTTAAAAACTGCTGTTTTTCCCCCCAAAAAACTGTATATGTAGTTTGATTAAATATGTTTAGGTTGTACTGGTCAGATTGTTATTATGGGTTTGATTTTGGCTCTGATTGGTGCCCTTTAAAGAAAGAAACAAGTCACCAGGGCCCCCTACAAGTTCTTCAAACACTAGTGACGAGGGCCCCCTTAAAAAGCTACAAAAAAATCTTTACCCTTGCCCAAGTTATAAAAAATAATTGGTGGCCAGTGAACTCCTACTTAAATGATAAAACACATTGGTGGCCAGGGGCTACATTGGTGGCCAGGGGTTACAATGGTGGCCTGGAACTGCATTAGTGTTCAGTGGAACTTACCTGTAACTGGGGGTCTCTCTCAATGTCATCTTCTTTCACGGCAGTCTCCTTCTCAGATGGTGACTTCTCCTCAAGTGGCGACTTCAGCTTCTTTTTCTGCTGTGTCTTCTTGTTCTGCAGCGTCTTCAACTTCTTCTGCAGTGTATTTTGCATTCCCATCTCCAGGAAGCAGCTTGTTCGTCCGACGCTACTTCAATCTTCTGCCTGCTGCTGGCATACTGACATCATATGTTTTGCACAGGCCACAGGAAATTGAAATTGCCGCTGACCAACAATGAAAGTTTCGGTGGGTCCTATTGGATTAGGTCAGGGGTCCCCAACCTTTTTAGCTCATGAGCCACATTTAAAAAAGAGCTGGAGAGCAACACAAGCATAAAAAAGTCCATGGGGATGTCAAATAAGAACTCTGGCTTTTTGGTAGCCCCTATATGGACTGGCAGCTACAGGAGAGAATGTTTGGCAGGACATCTATTTTTTATTCAACCTCTAAGCCAGTAATTCAAAAATAAGCTCCTGCTTTGAGGCCACTGGGAGCAACATCCAAGGGGTTGGAGAGCAACATGTTGCTCGTGAGCTACTGGTTGGGGATCACTGGATTAGGTAAAGGGAACTCAGCGCAAAAGTTTCTAGCTGGGTTCCTCTGGGCCCAGGAGGACTGTCCCCTCTGTGACCCCCTAATGGCGGCCCTGTGTATGGATACTTGGCCCATTACTTGGGTGGAACGACTTACCAAGAACATGCAATTGTTGGATTTTTTTCCCAATGTGTTATCCTTGAAGTTTATGGCTCAAATGTAGTGGATAGAAGGACTCGCTGGAACAAGGATAATGCTCAATAATTTAAGTTTGGTTTCTCCATCGGTGCTTATATTATTGTGGGGGTTGCGTTCAGATAACTGAGGTACAATATTTGGATCAGGACTAAACCTTCTAGGTGATGTTCTACATATTCAGGAGACCTGCTGTCTACCTAGATCTGCATGGGGCACATTGTCCAGATTATCTATGGAATCCGTAGTGGCCAGAATGGTGCACCTAACTGAATATCAGGGCCCACAAAACTTGGCAACATTATTACCAGTTAGAAATGCTGAAGTAAATCTAAAAGAGCAAAACAGCATGGCAAAGCAATTCAGTGATAAAGATATTTGTTAGAGCAGGTGGAAGCTTAGCAATCTTTAGCTTCCACTTAAAATTGTTTAGAAGGGATTTCATTTTTTATGAAATAACAAGACAACCAAGGATTTCAAAAGGTACTTTTTGGTTTGGCAGATATCAAAAAGTTTTAACAAGAGCCAAAGTTTCAAGTGATAAGAGCAAGCTAATCATAATACCCTTACTTAAGTTAGTTTTGTTCTTCCCCAAGTCTGTTTTTTAAGTTTTGAAGCTAACATTTCAAACTTTTATTTATCTTGTCAATTTTCACAGCACTTAGAGGTAGCAATAATGACTAGGTGAGTTTCATTGTGTTGAACTGTGCCCGTTGATTTGGGTTACACCAAAATCAGACAACAAGGTGAATCAGCATTTTTTCCCATAAGGATAGTTCTGTTCTCACCAGATTTAAATTTGCCCAAGTTCTGAAGAGATGCTACACAAAGTTGGGTGTCTCTACACTACATTATAATATCCACTCCTTTATGATTGGAGCAGCCAACCAAGCCTCAGTACTGGGCTTTCCTAAAGAGACTATCCAAAAAATTGGGAGATGGGCTTCCACCAGATATTGCTTGTAGGTTTACCCAAATCTTGCTGACAAATTGTAATTTTCATCTTCACCAGATGCAGATCCTGGAGCACTCATATTTAGTCAGTGCTTACAAAAGAGCAGAAAGGTGCCCATATGTGGTCAACCTGGGCTTGTACACTGTCCAATTGGAGGCCTCGGACGGGAGAACTTGAGTCCAGTTATTTTACAAATTAAAAACGGTGGGTCATCCCCAGCATTATTGTTATACATCTAGCTGGTAATAATGTGTGTAAGTTGAAAACAATCAACTTAATCAAAAGCATGAAGAAATATTTGTCCCAAATCCACTTCAGGCTACCATACACTGTTTTATTTTGGTCTGAGGTTGTTCTTGGCTAATATGCCCAAAAAAAGATCTTTCGCCTTTAGAATTCTAAAAAAACTACATTTTGCTATTGCAAAATTCCCAAGAACTCTTGGTTTACAAATATGTCCAGCTAGAACAAGGTGAAGAAGAACTCTACAGGCCAAATGGCATACATTTGTCAGACGCTGTGTTTGAAAGTGTCATTATGTGCCCACAGCATGACTTTGAGAAGGCTGTAGATAAGTGGAAGGTGCAAATACCTATTTAAGGTATCAAAAGGTCTTGGTGTGGAGGGTACACTTGGACTTTATGATCAGAACTCTGGACTGGGATAATAAGGCAGAGCAGATATGTTAAAGTGGCCATATCGGTGGTATTGGCTGGCTAAGTCTAGTAAGTGCTATGGAATTGATGAAATAATAAAGTGTTAGCTCTTCACAAGTTTATCAATATGGCTGTGGCCTCTCTCCACCTTGATAACTGGTCTGTGTTTCATTTTATGCCACATTGTAGAAACAAACCAGCAGCACACTGATTGAAGTGAAGCAAGTGATGAGTTGTTTATTTTAGCCCATCAAGAGGCTTGATAAAGGACCCAGTGGGGTCAGAAACGTTGCCCTTACCTTGTATGTATGTGGGCTAAAATAAACAAGTAATAACTTGCTTCACTTCAGTCAGTGTGCTGCTGGTTTGTTTCTACATTATATGCTGAACATGTTGGGCAGGAAAGGGTCATTCAGATTAAGCACCTGATACCCTACAAAGGGTTATATTTGAAGGGTTTTGCCCTCTTTAACTCTTTAAATACTCATTTTATGCTACATGTCATTGGTTTTATATGTCCAGCATGATAACTGACATAACTGAGAATAAAGAAGAGGGTGATCCTTCATTTGTAGGTAACCTGTGGTAAGAACAGCTAAATTACTTATATCGGCAGTCTTAGAGCTAACTAGGTATATTTATTATTATTATATCAATCAAGTTTCTTGTAGAACCCCTAGGTGGGCTGACAGGCAGAACCCAACTGTCAAGTATCTAGCTTTAAGAGCATTGTTGTTTGGACTGAATTCACAAGCACTTTGAAAACAAACTGTATGCATGTGTTCTGAATACCTTATTGATGGGTATAGAGAACCACCAAAGTGATGGACACTATGGACTAATTTGAAGTTTAACACAGATATAACAGAGTGGGTGGGGTAATGATGATGTCATTTCCCGTGATATGATAATTTACCTGTTATCAAATACACTTGCTAAAAGGTTCATGCTAAACTGACACATGTTGTGTGAATAAAAGCACAGACACAGTCATCTTGTTTGCTTCCAGCTTCCTTTCTGTATATGTTTTAACCTGCATCTTCTGGGAGACTTCTCCCCTTCATTCTCAGTGACTACACACAATATTTCCTATGTTACGTGTTCATGATGTATCTCAAAAGAGTTCCCCCATGTGGATTTCCCAATGAAGGCTAAGCTGGCTCTTTTCAGCAAATCTTTCTCCACATTGTGTACAAGAGAGAAGTTTCTCTCCTTCATGGATTTTTTGGTGTAAGGCAAGTTTGCTTTTGTGTGAGAAGCTTTTCCCGCATTCTGTACAAAAGGGCGTCTCCCCTGTGTGCGTTTTGTAGTGCGACAAAAGTGCCGTCTTCTGAGAGAATGTTTTTCCGCATTCCATGCAAGTGAATGGTTTCTCCCCTGTGTGCATTTTGTAGTGTGTCTGTAGGTTGCTCTTCTGAGAGAATGCTTTCCCACATTCCATGCATGTGAATGGTTTCTCCCCCGAGTGAATCCTGTAGTGGGACTGAAGAGTACTTTTGCGACAAAATCCTTTCCCACAATGCGTACAAGTGAAACCTTTCTCCCCGGTGTGACTCTTTAGGTGTGAAAGAAGCGAGTGCTTGGCAGTGAATATTTTCCCACATTCTGTACAGGAGTATGGACTCTCCCCAGTGTGGAGTTTTTGGTGTGCAAGAAGCGAGAACTCAAGAGTAAATGTTTTCCCACATTCGGCACAGGGGTATGGCTTCCTTGGCTTGTGGATTTCCATGTGCCGCCCAAGGACAGCTTTTTGAGCAAACATTTTGCCACATTCAGTACAAGCAAATAGTTTCTCTGCAGTGTGGATCTTTATGTGAGTCTTAAAGTTGCTCTTGTGAGCAAATGTTTTCCCACATTCCGCACAATAGAATTGCTTCTCCTCTGTGTGTACTTCCTGGTGCCTGGAAAAGTTGCCTTTAGTAGAGAAACTTTTCCCACATTCTGTGCAAGTGAATGGTTTCACCCCCGTGTGCAGTTTCTGGTGTGCAGAGAGGCCACTCGGATCGGTAAATTTCTTCTCACATTCTGTACATGAGAAAGGTTTCTCCCCTGTGTGCACAATTTGGTGCTTGCAAAGGTTGCCCTTTCGAGAAAATCTTTTCCCACATTCTTTACAGGTGAATGGTTTCTCCCCTGTGTGGAGTTGCTGGTGCATGAGAAGGTGGCTCCGAAAAGAAAATTTCTTTCCACATTCTGTACAGGTGAATAGATTTTTAGATGTTACTGATTGATGTTCCCCTTTGAGGATATTTATCCCACTTTTCATGCAAGAGAAAGGCTTTTCCCCATGTGGGGTTTCCATTTCCATTGTTTCATCTCCATGTTTATAAAAAGACAAATGTACATTTGTACTGAACTGATCCTTGTGCTCAGTGCATTCATATGGTTCCTCCCCTTTGAGGACCATCTTTTTGCTTGACTGTGAAGGCTCCAGGGCTTCACCTTGTGTCTCAGAGAAATCACTGGTTTCTGGAGTCTCATTATTTCGGTGGCTGGACTCTCTGGTGGTTTCAGAGACACGACTCTCCTCATCATAAAATACATTCTCTAATAAAAGAAGTTAAATATATACAGTTATACATTGCTAAAAGATACATTTCTGCAGAATTATGCAATACTAATATATTTAAAGGAGACATATAGCCTAACTGAATATTCCTCCAATCTTGTAGGCAATGATAAATAAATATATGACACCGGTTTCACCAGCTCCTTTATAGGAGCTCCCCATTGATTTGCCATGGTCCCTGTCTTTGTTTAGATGAGGGGTGGGTGTGTCCTCAACCCAATGTGGGACAGTGCTAAATGTCATCCAATCTTTTCTTGAAGCTATCTAAAGTAACTACAAGTACAACAGCCTTAGGGAGAGAATTCCACAACTTCCCAGGTCTCCCTGTAAAAAAACTCTTTCCAAATATTAACATGGAACCTCCTTTTCTCTAATCTGATTGGATCCTTTGTGTCTTACTGGAAGTACCTACTTGTGAATAAAGCATTAAAGACCATAGCCTGAAACCTCAGGGTCTTGCAATACACGCCAAACATGACTATAAGCTGGCCATAGACGCAAAGATCCGCTTGTCTGGCGACATCACCAAACGAGTGTATCTTTCCCAGATGAAGCGCTAACGGCAGGGCTATTATCGGGGTAATCCGAACATTCAGAAAGAGATCAGATTACGACGAGCGTAATGGCCTCCGACGGGTCGGTCGGGAGAAAATCAAATCTTCCCAATCGATATCGTGGCCAGATATCGATCAGGAAGACCCATCAGAAGCCCCCATACACGGGCAGATAAGCTGTCAAATTGGTCCAAACAACCGATATCGGCAGCTTTATCTGCCCGTGTATGGCCACCTTAACTTTGTTTATACAGTATAAATTTAAGAAAAAAACAGTTGCTAGCTAATGAGGCTCACAACACAAACAATCCTTAAGCGGCTACAAATCTCAGTGCAAGACGTTATCTTTTTTTAGTCATTGGCTCATATAGCTTCAAATCAGAAACATCTATTTCACACTAAACCTGAATTCTTCCCACTCCATTTTCTTGTACCTGCCGTATATTTAAGCCCAATAAAGGCTCAGCAGAGAGTGTGACTTTACTGGCCATGGCAGACTCTTCTCCTCATTTCTTTTCTGTGGTCAACATAAATTATCCATTTCTCGACAAAAAGTAGGCCATAGATGTACAGATATTGTCATCTAATACAAAGTAATGTTCGATTTTTGTAACATGTATGTTGAATGACCAGTTGTTGCACGTTCTGTCTTACAACAGATATCGATCGTTCACTCACTTGAGTAGACATCCCCTTAGTCTTTTTTTACTTGAGCGTGAGCTTCTCTTGAAATCATTCATCATTTTAGTTTACATCTCTTTTTTGTTTGGACGTTTTGTTAGAATGTTTTGTTGACAGCTTGGGTTTTTAACATCTTGCCACAGTTACTCACTTATCCTGAAGCAGACTATAGGATGCCAGATGATTGGGCCCAAAATTATATTCATAGCTGCAGCACATAACAGAAAAGCAGACTGTGTGGCAGAGACCCCTAAAATGTACGTATGTGTATACCTCTTATTGACAAGGAAGTATTGCCCATTCACACGGGCTTTGGAGTGATATACAAATTTATATATTTAAACCCCATCTTATCTGTGTCATATGCAAATGTCCCAGGAGAAACATCTCTATAGTGGCCATCAGCAGTGATCACTTATACCAAGGTATATAATATCTTCCACTGAAACTCCAGTCTCCTCAAATTCTATCTATAGAAACACAATAAAAGTAGATCACCATATGTATTTCACAGTACTATGCTCAGATCAACTGTGATAGACACTATAAGGACAATAACAACAGGCCATCTTGTCAAGTCTACAAAAACACTCAAAAAATCTTTCCAGTTGAGGAAATCACTATACGGAGCATTCTCACAATAAAAAACCTAAAGATTATTGCCCCAGTACAGGCTCTTGTAGTTCACAGCTCATAGGTGCCCTTTAAATCAGACAAAAATAGTTTATTTTTTGTGCCATTTAATGATTTAAGTGTATTACCTGCAGTGATTCCCATTCCCTGAATTTCCCAGTACCCATAATGAAAACAAATTCTCTTTCCTTTTCACAATGCAACTATAGGCAGCCCTCTATATTAAGCACAATTGAGCAGAAAATGTGTTTTTTGTAGGCCTATAATGTAATAAGCACACAAAATACATTTTTGTAAATCTCCTTTATGGGCTTGAGCATGTCACATATGCACAAATACACGAGCAGATAATGATTCCTTGGGACACTGAAGTTACTGGAGTGACTCCCCCTTTGTAAGAATTCAGCCACATATTTAAAAAGGGTAATGACTTTTCCTGCATGGATTTCCATTTCTGGGAGACTTCTCCCCCTCATTCTCAAGGACTCCATGCATTATTCCTATGTGTGCTTTTTTGGGAAGGAAATTTGAGGTAACTCTACTGGCTGCACATTCTGTATCTCAGAATAGATCCCCTGTGTGGATTTCCCAGTGAAGACTAAGCTGGCTCGTTTCAGAAAACCTTTCCCCACATTGTGTACAAGAGAGCAGTTTTCCCCTGTCGTGAATTTTTTTGTGTATGGTAAGTCTGTACTTGTGCAAGAAGCTTTTCCCACATTCCGTACAGGAAAAATTTGTGTCCCTCGTGTGCGTTTTGCAGTGTGACAAAAGTGCAGTTTTCTGAGAGAACGTTTTTCCGCATTCCATGCAAGTAAATGGTTTCTCCCCTGTGTGGATTTTGGAATGTGCCTTCAGGCTGCCCTTATAAGGGAATACTTTCCCACATTCTGTGCAAGTGAATGGTTTCTCCCCTGTATGCATTTTGTAATGCGCCTTCAGGCTGCGCTCATGCACAAATACTTTCCCACATTCCAAGCAGGTTAATGTTTTTTTCTCTGAGTGTGTCCTGTAGTGCGCCTGAAGGGTACTTTTCCAAGTAAATGCTTTCCCACATTGTATACAAGTGAAATTTTTCTCCCCAGTGTGGCGTTTATGGTGTGAGAGAAGAGAGTGTTTGGAAGTGAATATTTTCCCACATTCCGTACAGGAGTATGGACTCTCCCCTGTGTGGAGCCTTTGGTGTGCGAGAAGCGAAAACTCAAGAGTAAACGTTTTCCCACATTCAGCACAAGGGTATGGTTTCCTTGGCTTGTGGATTTCCATGTGTCTCCCAAGGACGGCTTTTTTGGAAAACATCTTTCCACATTCAGAACAAGCAAATGATTTCTTCGCAGTGTGGATCTTTATGTGAGTCTTAAAGTTGCTCTTGTGAGCAAATGTTTTCCCACATTCCGCACAATAGAATTGCTTCTCCTCAGTGTGCACTTCCTGGTGCCTAGAAAAGCCGCCTTTAGTATAGAAACTTTTCCCGCATTCTGTACAAGTGAATGGTTTCACCCCCGTGTGGCGTTTCCGGTGTGCAGAAAGATTGCTCTGATCAGAAAATGTCTTTCCGCATTCTGTACATGAGAATGGTTTCTCCCCTGTGTGCACCATTTGGTGCCTGTAAAGGTGGCCCTTTTGAGAGAAACATTTTCTACATTCTGTACAGGTGAATGGTTTCTCCCCTGTGTGGAGCTTCTGGTGCAGGAGAAGGTGGCTCTGAAAAGAAAATGTCTTCCAGCATTCAGTACAAGTGAAAGGTTTCTCGGTTGAGTGGATTTTCTGATTTAAGAGAAGGATATTTCGTTTTGAAGATTTTTTACCCACTTTCCATGCAAGGGAAAGGTTTTTCCCAACGTGACTTTTCCAATGTGAGCCAAAGCAACTCTTTCTTAAGTTCTTTCCGCCACACTCTGTGTGTTTATTTTCAATTTTTTCCTTTCTGTGTTGATAGCCAAGCGGATGTACATTTGTACTAAACTCTCCTTTGAGGACCATCGGGTTCCTTGGCTGTGATGTCTCCAGTGTTGAATCCTGTGTCTCAGAGAAATCACTGCTTTCTGGGGACTGTTTTGACTGTATGGCGGTTTCAGAGACATGATCCTCCTCATCTTTAAAGAAGTTCTCTGACAAAAGAAATCAGTGAATTATAGACAGTTATAAATTGCTTATTGATATGTTTCTGCAGAATTAAGTCATACCGACATTTTTGTGGAAACATTCCCAACCCATTCCTTCATAATAATATGCTATACATGCATTATTATTCTAATACAGAAGACTAGTCTTCTGAATCTGCCCCTCCCATGGGAACTGCTGGACAGGGCTATCACAGGGATAAACCTCTTGATGTGAATTTGTCCCATCCCATGGAAACTAGTGAGTGGGTCTATCACAAGTCTGTTCTCTTTACATTGATGACAACATCAGTGGAAGGCCACCAGTAGATTGTCCCAGAGATCTATTTGCCCAGTGAAAATTGACAGAATTAATTGACTTGCTTTTACGGCCCCATGTGTAACAGATTTCAGTGTTACCTGAAGCCATACAGCAAGTTCTACAGATATCTGAGGATGGTTTTGCATTGGCTACAGCTGATGTAGCAAGTCTACATTTGTGTATTCCCCATGAGAAATGACTGTAGGCAGAAAGTTACCACTTAGCATGACACAGCAAATAGGACATGGCCTCCAAACAGTTTATACTGAAAGTGATATTTAGTGCTCCAGAATTTTTAGATAATTTGATTGCACATTTTACTGCTAAAGGTGTGAGACTTTAATCGGTTCAAGTTGTGCCCAAATATTCCTATATATATATATGAAGTTGTCGGAGGCCGGCACATTTGGAAGTAATATATTACACATTGGCTTTATGAAGCGAAATAGGCTTCACGTCAATGACAAGGTGACCATATCACTTTAATCATTTTATTTAGACACTTTACTAAAGAGGTCATTCTGCTTTTGGTTTTCCAGTTATGGTGTGATGACCATGAAGTCATCCAAGACGTATACTCAGGAGTATAGCTACTGCACAATTTTTGCAGGCTATGATGGTAATGTAGTATGGACAAGAATTTGTGATAAAGGCTTATGATCAGAGCAGTCGCTTCATCACTGGCAAGTGTAAAATGTATAAAGCGCATTTAGAGCAGATATATGAATAAAGAGGAGCAGGCCTTAGTGAAGTGACTCCTGAGTGACATCTCCAGCCAGAAAGAGAAGCTCTCATTCACACTCACTGATCTGATGTAGCAGGACGAGCTGTCCAAAAATGTGACTAAGCCCATGAATTTACAAAATATAAGCCCATACGTAATACAAGGCACAAAGTGTGCCCAAGAGCATTAACCAATAGCTACCAATAAAATATTCGCATTTACACATGTGATTAAAGCTACATGCTGGTTGGTTAGACCTGTAGAAAACTTTGCTCCTTATATTAGGTAACCCCAAAAGTGGTCAGTTTGGAGAAATTGAACAAATTATATACAGATGTTTTCCAGTTTAACATAGTAACACTAAAGGCCAGATTTATTAAGTGCCGAATGTTAAATTAGAATTTTCAAATTTGTTTGGTGTCAAAATTCACACATTAAAATTTAAATCCTCTGTTTTTCTAAATTGAAATGTGAAATGTATCACCCCTAGACCATGGAAACAATCCTAATTTGATTATTCACCACCTAAAACCAGCCAAAACAAATATGAATGTCAGGAAGGCTATTAACTTCTTCAGATAGTTCAGCGGACCTCTGCCAGCGACTTCTACATGAACTTGGCAGGTTTTAGGTGGCAATCTATCGAATCCAGTTACTTCCAGGATAGGGGAATGATAAATCTTGGATTTTACTCCATGTTGGTGGTTTTAAACTTGAAATTGTGAGTTTTGCCCAAAAAACGACTTGAAAATTCGTATTTACTATTCAAACCTTAGTAAATCTGCCCCTAGGTGGAAAGAGGTTCTTAGAGATGCTATAGAGCTCCATGACTCGGAGGACTGTTATTAACAAGTGAATACAGATCTGGGAAATATCATTTTCATTGGCTCACAAGAACAGACTTGTATGATTGCTAAATCATTTGCTTGAAAGGATTTGAGAGCAGCAGAACTAAGAAAATATTTTTTTTTAAAAGCATTCTATCATTTGGAATTCAAAAATTTGTAGTGTATTTGGAATGTGTACAAAGTGCAAAATTCAATAGGGGTGCACACCATAATCTATTCAAAATAGGATTAGAGAACATCTAAAGTCAGGTCTTGGCTAAGAGTGAGGCCACCACTCTGTTGAGGCATTTCCTGCACCACAATGGGGATGACACCTTGTTTGTGCAGATTTAGGGAACTGACCAGGTAGAGGCACAAATCGAGTGACATGTTGGACAGAATATTGCAGCTGGAGGTCAGATGGATCTATCTTTCAGATATGCAACATGTTGGACATGTTGGACAGAATATTGCAGCTGGAGGTCAGATGGATCTATCTTTCAGATATGCAACAGCCAAATGGGCTGCACGTTATATAGAATGCAAGAATTCATATAAGAAGCGTCTCATAAAAGCAGTAATAACAAACAAACATGATATTAGGCACAGTTATTTGATACCTAAAGGCTTGTGTTTTGCCTACCACTTGCCTAGATACTGATACCAAGTGTATGACTTATTGACTTGCTGCTTCTGTATAAACTATGGAATTGCTTTGTGAGAAAAAAATGTGTGATGTAGTAATATCTTTAAAATAGGAAAACAAATTCTGCATTCCAATGATGTAATTGAACAGGGTATTTCAAAGTAAAAACGTTTCTTTCTTTTTTGATCCATTAAAGATCAGACTTTGCGAGTGGGCTGTGCCATAGAAGATGTACATTCCTATCTATTTTTAAATGCTGAATATGTCCGTTGTATGTGCTTATGCTTGTGTCGTGAAAAACAAAATGTGTTGAATGAATTGAAATGAACTACTTTTTAACAGCTACTCATGGCTCATCAATTTGATTGGGGTGCAGCATCTGTTCTGGTCCCTATCAAACACTAGAATCCCCTTGATAAAGGTCTAGTGTCTGATAAAGGTCTATTGGTGCCTTCCTTCCACCCCTGTTTATTCACTAAGAGGTCCAAGAAACACTGATTTACAATAATCATACATGGTGGTCTCTCTTACTGAATTCAGGAACCTCTGTGTGGGTTATGGGAGCACCGATGGTACAATGGACAACAATTCTGCTCCACAGTCCTGGGGCCTGGATTTTCATTCCATCCTGACTATTATCTGCAAGTAGTTTGTTATGTTCTCTCCTTGTCTGTGTGAGTTTTCTACTGCACTCCAAAACATACAGGTTACATTGGATCATAATAAAAAAGGGTACGTGAGATGGATCTTGGATTGTAAGATCTACTGGGGCAAGTACTGAATGGTGAGCAGAAAATAAGTGAATATATAGGTGTATAGTGACTTTTAAAATAAAACAAAAATATTACACAAAATAATATTCTTCAGACTCCTTTTATGAACATTAAGCATGTTATAGATTGATAAATACATAAACAGACAATGATTCCTCTGGACACCAAGCTGTATGCAGGGGTCTGCTGGAGTAATCCCCCCTTTGTAAGGTTTTATCCCCTTATTTATAATAGCTAATGGCTTTCCCTACAAGGATTTACAGTTTGACCAAAGCTCAGGTAGACTTTCTCCCCTCATTCTCAGTGACTTCATGCAGAATTCCTACGTTGCGTGCTCTTGATGTTCTTCTCTTGGCTGCACATTGTGTATCTCAGAAGAGTTCCCCCATGTGGCTTTCCCAGTGAAGACTAAGCTGGCTCGTTTCAGAAAATCTTTTCCCACATTGTGTACAAGAGAGCAGTTTCCCCCTGTCATGAATTTTTTGGTGTAAGGCAAGCTTGTACTTGTGCAAGAAGCTTTTCCCACATTCTGCACATGAGACATTTGTCTCCTTTGTGTGCGTTTTGTAGTGTGTCAAAAGGGAGGTCTTCTGAGAGAAGGTTTTTCCACATTCCATGCAAGTGAATGGTTTCTCCCCTGTGTGGATAGTGGAATGTGCCCTCAGGCTGCTCCTCTGAGAGAACGCTTTCCCACACTCTTTGCAAGCAAATGGTTTCTCCCCCGTGTGCATTCTGTAATGTGCCTTCAGGCTATTCTTATGAGCAAATGCTTTCCCACACTCCATGCAAGTTAATGGTTTTACCCCTGTGTGAATGCTGTAGTGCGCCTCAAGGGTACTTTTCTGAGTAAATGCTTTCCCACAATGTGTACAAGGGAAACCTTTCTCCCCAGTGTGGCGTTTACGGTGTGAGAGAAGAGAGTGCTTGGTAGTGAATATTTTCCCACATTCCGTACAGGAGTATGGACACTCCCCTGTGTGGAGTTTTTGGTGTGCGAGAAAAGAGAACTCAAGAGTAAATGTTTTCCCACATACAGTACACGGATATGGTTTCCTTGGCTTGTGGATTTCCATGTGCCGCCCAAGGACAGCTTTTTGAGCAAACAATTTTCCACATTCGGTACAAGCGAATGTTTTCTTTGCAGTGTGGATCTTTATGTGAGTCTTAAAGTTGTACTTGTGCGCAAATCTTTTCCCACATTCTGGACAAATTAATTGCTTCTCCTCAGTGTGCACTTCCTGGTGCCTAGAAAAGCCGCCTTTAGTATAGAAACTTTTTCCGCATTCTGTACAAGTGAATGGTTTCACCCCAGTGTGTCGTTTCCGGTGTGCAGCCCAGCTACTCGGATCAGCAAATTGTTTCCCACATTCTGTACAGGAGAAAGGTTTCTCCCCTGTGTGCACTGTTTGGTGCCTTCTAAGACTGCCCTTTTGAGCAAAACATTTCCCGCATTCTTTACATGTGAATGGTTTTTCCCCACTGTGGAGTTGCTGGTGGATGAGAAGGTGGCTCCGAAAAGAAAATGTCTTCCAGCATTCAGTACAGGTGAAATGTCTATCAGTTGAGTGGATTTTCTGATGCAAGAGACTGATGTTCCTTTTTGAGGATTTTCTTCCTGCTTTCCGCTCATGGGAACGGTTTCTCCCCATGTGGGTTTTCCAATGTGAGCCAAGGCGTCTCTTTCTCCGTTTCTTCCCACCACACAGATGTACATTTGTACCCGACTGTTCCTCACACTCAGTGCAGTTATCAGGTTCCTCTCCCTTGGGGACCATCAGGTTCCTTGGCTGTGATGTCTCTTCTGTTTCACAGAAATCACTGGTTTCAGAGACATGACTCTCCTCGTCTTTAAAGAAATGTTCTAATAAAAGAAACCAGTGAAACATATACTGTTATAAATTGCTAAAGGATACATTTCTGCAGGGTTAAGGGACACCTACACTTATTTTCCAGCAAGCAGACTTGGTATACAATGGACATACAATAAAAATGACATGTTTAACAGATTGAGACAGATTTTCAGTGATTAAGAACATTTTTTTTGTAAAGTTACAAGGAACAACCATGCCATGGTAAAGAGCCACTTTTTTTAAAAAAAAAAGACAGCACTGGATATTTATAAGATTTTGGCGCAGTTCAAGAGCCCCTTTCTCAGAAAACCAAACACTGACGACATTACATATAAATTCATGGATAGAAACATCTCCTATTGCTGTTTAGAAAGTAAACATACAAAATTACATGAAACGCAATCTTGAAGAACGTCAGGGGCATAATTACTGGGGGAGCAGGGGGCGCAACTGGGCCAGGGCCCGCACCCCCGCAGGGCCCCCCGACTGGAATCAGCTGCAACAGCGCACAAATCCGTCACGGAAGAGGGTGGGCCCTGCTGCACGGCCCGCCCCCCACCTAGTTCCGTTACTGAAGAAAGTTTTAACTAAAGGAAATTAAGGTCCTTCAGCGTCACAGTACCTAATGTATAAATCTAAAAGGTTTCCCTGCACACCTTTGTCTATACCCCATGTAAACATTTATCCCCATATGTAATAAAAGGCACTAAGATTGCCCAGGAGCAGTAACCCATAGCAACCAATAAAATGTATGCTTTTAAACAGGTGACCAGTAAATGCTAACTGCTGATTGGTTGCTATGGGTTACTGGGCAAACTTAGTGCCTTTTATTACATAACCCCCTTAATCTAATTTAAGGACCCAACCTTGATGCCTGCACACAGTGTATCAGGAGCAGCGAGAGTTTATACCAGTGTTCCCTTTATTGTGGTGTAACGTTTCTGACTGATAATTTCCCAGTATAAATTTTGTAGCTGGGTCATTTGAAAAAAACAAACAAGCACACAGTATTCAGTTTATTTCCACCAACTAACTGTCTGATTTCATGTAGAGGAGCTTGGCACCCCCTCACATAGACCCGTGGGGAACCATGGGATTGTGTGTCATGGCAGAAGGGGAAAAAAAACGATCAGCAAATACACATTTTACATTTTAAAATATTGTATAACATAAATGTATTTTTCACATGAGCTGCCTCCTTTCCCAGGCTGTGCAGGGGTGGCACTCACTACACTGCACTGTAGGATAGGAACCAATCAGCAGCTAGCAGGACCTGTTAGGGACAATGGAACCTGGGGAGATTTATTGCTGCGATTTTTAATAAGAACAATTCGGCGGCAAGTTATTCGACAAAGATTTCAGGAGATTTCAACTTCAGAGATCAACACGCAAAGTCTCACACCCACAAACTAAACCTAAATGATACGTCAACTCCCATAAATCATCGTGTACAGGAAGTGGAAATCGTTAGTGGCGCTCTGAGTGGTTACTTGCTGCGACATGACATCTGAGACCAACATGTTTGTGCGGCTTTCCTGATATGAATATATGATATCAATATCTGCTGGAGAAGGAAAGACAAGAGAGAGCTTCTTCTAGACCAGTGATCCCCAACCAGTAGCTCGTGAGTAACACGTTGCTCTCCAACCCCTTGGATGTTGCTCCCAGTGGCCTCAAAGCAGGTGATTATTTTTCAATTCCAGGCTTAGAGGCAAGTTTTGATTGTATAAAAAACAATTGTACTGTCAAACAGAGTCTTAATGTAGGTTGACAAGCCATATAGGGTCTAACAAATGGCCAATCATAGCACTTATCGGACACCCCAAGAACATTTTTGATCCTTGTGTTGCTCCCCAACTCCTTTTACTTCTGAATGTTGCTCATGGGTTCAAAAGGTTGGGGATCCCTGTGCTAGAAAATTTGGGTGTAACATATCACCAATCAGTGGCTAAAGAGTGGACACTTTCATGTGATCTATTCTCAGCTACACAGCTCTCTGGAAAAATTCCAAAAATGTTTACGAATGTCGACGATGAGCTTTAATAAGCTGCTGACTACTTTAAGGCCAAGCACTTTGCCAGTATGGTATGTATGTTTTATATGTATGTGGGCATTTTGGAATAACACAGAGCCTAATATTACAGTATTTTAATGTCTTACTAAACATAAATTACCCCACTGAGACTGAAAGCTTTGTGTAAGAATCCCAATGCCGCATGCTGTAAGTGTCAATCCCCAGATGCTGGGTTCTTCCACTTACTATGGACATATATATCCTATAGTGTACAAGTATTGGTCCTCAATGACCAAATCCTGTTTCCTGGAACGTTAACTCCAGAAGTATCTTTATTAGGTCTAGTAGATGACATAATCCTTTTCAATAAAACAGAACCCTGCTCAGAACATTATATTTTTAAGCCACAAAGTTAGTTGCAATGAAGTGGATGAACCACCAACTACTCAACAATGGGTGCAACTAAAAAACAGTAAACTGCCTGTTATTAAATTAACCTACATTGATGTCCCCAAAAAACCCTAGTTTTAAATGCTATGTCTGTGCTCACCTCTGGTTCCTCTGGACAAGGAGACTTTGGGAGCAGTGGAGAAGTGTACTTCCCCCTGTCTGACCCACACCCAACCCTAACCCACAATCATTGGCCAAATTTCAACCAAAACCCACCCAATAGGTGGTCAACCTGTGGGTCAACCTGCACATCACCATTAGATGACAAATTTCTTTAGGTCTCCAGATGGAGCAGTACCATCTCTGCTGAGGAGATTTAGGTTGCATTCACTTTCATTTCGTTTTTGTACCAGGAGACCTGTACGACATGCCATTCCTTTAATATTGTAAAATGTTTTCAGATAATTTATTTAATAAAAGACTCATTCTGTTCTTGTTTTGTTCTTTCCAACTTTTGATATTAAACAAAGAGTAAAGTTCCCATGTTGTTGATATTAAATTGTGTTACTTTCAGAGCTATTCAGAATGTATATGGACACAGAACCCACACACTATCATATATTCTTGCATTTGATTTTCATCGGAATTCAATAAACATTCACCTTAAACATCACCATACCTGGGTAGCTGAGTAGCCCGTACTTGGCCTAGGGCCCCATATGATATAGTTACACCATACATTTCAGCTGTACGATGAAACAACTAAAATTCTCCAGCGATATAGTAATAAAGTTTCATTAAATAATAGATACCAGTGCCATTTCTTATGATGCAACTTCAACTTATTGCGTTGTCATGTGATAGGGGCATTCTTGTCTATGAAAGATTACTGGGGATTTTTGCTCTGTCAGACCCCCAGACCTGGGAAATAGCCAGCTTTTTTTGTTTAGAGAGAGCTCTGTTGATTTGCCCATTTGGATGGTTAATAAGAAGGCACAGAAGCAACTGATTCTGAAGAGCTGGAAGCGTGGGCTACTCTGCAAATTTGGCCTGACTTTTGACCAGTGGACGTCGCAATGCTGCTCATATGACTTTAACATGGAAGTCATTCTACATGAAAACTTTATTTTATCTTTTTTACAAGGAAAATAAAACCCTTTTCAACTTGTCACCCCTCGGGCAGAAAGAGCAGCTGGAGGAGGACATACAGGAGGGCATTGCAGGACGCAAGGAAGGTAAATGCAACAATTACAAACCTTATGCAGGATTGCAGCCTTTTACTGAAAAATATATAGAAAATTGCTCCTAGATAATGCGACAAGGATGAATATTCTATGCATAAATGGTAGGACTATCTCAAAGATGCAAAAGTGATGGCTGAAGAGTAGGGGGAGGAGGAAGATGAGAAGCAATGGAACTTTGTCACTTTTATAAAATAGATGCAGGCAAGGAAGGTACACAGGAAGTAATAATGAATGAAACAGATTAAACAATACTTAAACATTTATTATAAAAACTATTTATTTCTAGAAATACATGTAGGCAAGGAAGGTACACAGGAAGTAATACTGAATGAAACAGATTAAACAATACTTAAACATTTATTATAAAAACTATTTATTTCTAGAAATACATGTAGGCAAGGAAGGAACACAGGAAGTAATAATGAATGAAACAGATTAAACAATACTTAAACATTTATTATAAAAACTATTGGTCATTTCTAGAAATACATGTAGGCAAGGAAGGAACACAGAAGGGAATATGGAAACAGATTAAAAGATACATTATAAAAACTCTTATGTAAAGTGAAAACATTTAGTGCAAACATCCAAAAAAAATATAAAGTGCAAAAGAAAATTTCAATAAAACTTTTTAGAAATTAGAGGTATCATTTGTGACTTATTTAGTGCATTAAAGGTCCTTAAATGATATAATTCCACGCTTGAGAAGTGGAAGGATATGGATCCCACGCATTTGATGATGATGATGGTGCTGGCAGTGGG
Organism: Xenopus borealis; assembly: GCA_024363595.1. Lineage (NCBI taxonomy): Eukaryota > Metazoa > Chordata > Amphibia > Anura > Pipidae > Xenopus > Xenopus borealis. The sequence continues at coordinate 635,204 of CM044441.1, read as the reverse complement.
TAAGGGTGGGCTGGTTGAGCTGTAGACACACTTGAATTAGAATGTATAACATATCTGTGAATCATTTGCATTATTTCTGTTTGCAATTGCAGCCTGTGAACCTGGGGCACCAGCGTAAGTGAAGGCAGTAGCCCCATAACAAATGTGCGTCCTCATAAGGGAAAGTCCTCGTTGGTGCCTTTCAGGCAGACATTGTTTTGCACAACATGATTATTATTTCTTTCACATCCCCAGAGCAAATCTCTGTTTTTTTTTTCTTTTTCCAGCACGGCCGCCCTTACGTTGAGGGGTGGAGTGGCAGTGATGGAACATTTCTGGAAGTTTGCATCAAATTGCAATGTTTTGCCTTTCTGGTTCTCTGCTGCTCCATCTTGCAAGTCCTTTTGCCACTCAGTATGGGAAAGGTTTCCAACTAAAATGAGATAGAATTGTTATAAAACAGGGAATATTTTGCTTTATTATAAAGAAGCTTTGGCATGACCGGATGAGCTCCACACAATGTCTTTTTAGAAATATTTATATCAAATGAATATTCATAAGGGGCCCACGTGTCCCCCCAGGGTTACAGAACATTCTGTATTAACAGCAGTCAGTGCAAGTTAGGGATGCGCCAAAGCCACAATTTTAGGAGTTCATCGAATCCCAAATCCTTTGTGAAAGAAATGAGCACACATCAAACCAAATCCAGACCCTAATTTGCACATGTAAAATAGGCAAAAGAAGTAGAAGCAGCTAAAGAATTTTCAACTTCCTTGTTTGTGATTTTTTTTGGCTTTGGATTCTGTTCGGCCAGGCACTTGGATTCAGATGAAAAAAGCTGAAAAAGGCCAAACCTTGGCCAAATCCCCAACCAAATCATGGAGTCGGTGCATCCCTAGTCCAAGGGTGTTATTTACTAAAATTCTGGTTGAGCTTTTTGGGACAAAAGCTTGAATTTTTTGTAAAAAAAAAAAAAAAACCCAGATGCTGCGAAAAGCCAGAATCTTAAAATCTACAATCTCAAACCTGTCGAGGTCCTGTATTAGTCAAATGGAAATGCCCTTATACCAATTTGAAGATCTTGTGTTCTGCACTGGGTTTAGTCTGATAATCCTAAAAATTGGGGTTTTCAGGCACTAACCGGGAAAAAGAAATCTCACGATTCGGGTTTTTCCTAAATTTTATTGAGTTTTTCCCAAAATCTGATTTATTGGAGTTATTTTAATGATCAATAAGGCAAAATTGTGGATGAGAGTTTGGTTGAGCTTTGTTTAATAGAAATAATTAGAGAAAATCTGAGTTTATTAAATAACCCTCCCCCCCCAGTCTCTGCAGGTAATGCAGAATGTTGTGTGCAAAGGGCAATTTGCAAACTGCCCTCTAAGTAGTAAATAATGATAAAGTACTCCAATCAAAAGTATACATATTTTTGTAGTAATATACCATGCTGTAACGATACAGTGCGTAAAAATTTATCACTACCACTTAAAGGGGTTATTTATCAAAGGTTGAGTTTGTGAGGTTTTTTTATACCTCAAATGAACTCACAACTCGAATGTTTTCTAATTTATGAAAAAACTGGAATGTAAAAAAATGGAATCGGGGGTGAAAAAACCAAAACCTCGAATGAATTGAGTTTTCAGTGGAAAAAATTGATTTGTTTGAATTAAACGAGTTTTCGAGAGAACCCCACCAAAAAAACCAGGAACATCATGAAGGCTATTAACATCTTCAGATGGTTCAAGGACCTCTGCCACGGACTCCTACATGACCTCCACAGGTTTTAGCTGGAGTATTTTCGGATGCAAGTGATTTCCAGCTTCGGGGCATTATTAAACCCCAAAATTTTGAGATTTGATTAAAAACTACCCTTGAAAAACTATTTTTTTTTCCGATCATTGATAAATCTGCCCCTAGCTGTGTTTTAGAAAAAGCCAGAAGAAGGAAAGTCAGCCAGTCGATATAAATGTACCTTTTTCTTTCAGCCGTCAGTGCAGAAATCATTTTTCTGAGGAGACACTTCCATGCGGCAGATAACGACTAGGCTTCCATCGCAATTAAATCACAATTAAATATCTTTGGTGGAGATACGGGGGGAAGGGAAGAATGATATATTGTTACAACCTACTCAAAGTCTTGTCCATTAAACAATTGACATTGAATGTAAACGCAAACTCACATTACATTTAAGCTTTTGGAAGCCGTTACCTTTTAAATTCTTTTCCTCTTCTCAAAGACTTTCCCATGATTCAGCTGGGTTTACTGCCACCTCACCCCACGTCTTCGGTTGTGTTTTTTGCGGTGCGAAGGGAAAAAGATGGTCTAAAAGCCAGTTATTTCTCCTCTGTGTGTTTTTGCAGCGAGTGATGAAGGCCACCGCAGACACAAAATGCACGTTGACGGTAACAATCGCTGAAAATCGATCAGAACCTTTGAGGCGACATCCTATTTAAAGTGTGTTTTTTGTGGTTCACAATGTTCTCTTTCTGGGGACAAAACGAACGACTTGTGACGGAAACACGCTTTTTAAAAACGACAGCAACAAATCTCCTAATGCGCCATCACTCGTAGAGAACTGAAGCCTTTGCTTGTGTGGCTGCACGGCTGTGATTGGCTGTCCCCTCCTACTGTGCTTCTGGCAGGGACCAATTGGACACACCCACCACAATCAGGGACCAGAGCAGATCTATGGGGAGCTCCAATAAAGATCACACAAGCAAAGACAGGCTTCAGTTCCCTATCAGGTTCTGCTAGCTGCTGATTGGTTCCTATCCTATAGTGCCGCCGGCTCTCCTGCACAGCCTGGGAAAGGAGGCAGCAGAAAGTGGAATAGATGGGTCGAGGCTAGTAGCATTGTTAGGGAATTTTTCAATAAAATCAACCTTAAACACATTTTTAAGCACTTTCCTTCTATATTTAAAAGTTCATGTAAATTACGAGGAAGCTGCTGCTCCAGGGACTCAGATTTACCAACAAATTATGCATGTGGGTCCTCGCATATGTTGGAGGCAGGGTGTTGCAGAACTGCAACCCTCAGTTTGTATTAACGAAATGTGTACTAGCCAATAAGGCTTTATTAACTGGATTCACATAGGAGTTTTTGGGAGAACAAGGCACAAGACATTGGAAACCGCCACTCTGCATACACTCACAAGTATAGATTCAAGCATCCATTACTTTGTTCATCAGGGATCAGTCATTTACCAGTGGATTATCAGTCATTATTTAAACTCAAAAGTGGCTCTTCTCAAGTGAAACTTAAGTGGGACAGTTCTACCCCCCTAGGTACTTACACTTAGTCCCTACTCTTGGGTGGAGCACCCAGGACTCTAATCCTCACTAAATCTCTTTGGTGGAGCTCAGGCTCCTCACTAGCTACCCTACACCTAACTACCACACTAGGGAGACAAACATGACTGGTGATATTGCCCATAGCAACCAATCAGAGCTTGTTTTTGTTTTCTCACTAGTAGGCTGTTCCTTTTGGATTTCACAAAAGGAACAGCCCTGAGTATGTGTGTTTCAGCTAATAAGCTTTATATACAGACCAACTATGGAATTACAGGGGAATACGCATTCAGGAATCAGTTTCCCCCTCTATAAAGAAGGGCCACACTTTAGTGTCCAAAACTCTAAATTAGGACCCACTTCCCTGTCTAAACTTTATAAAAGACTGCCTGAAAAAAGGGTAACTATATTATCAGTCCCTACAGGTAAAATACACAAGCACGTACTTGTTTTCCCACAATGTCTCCCTTAACTGGTTTTTGCTCATTATCATGCTTGTTCCCTCATCGTTTTCCCTTCTATAGCCTTTTTTTATATAGGTTTTTCTTCTTTTTATATTGTTTTCTTCTTCCCTTCTGTTCCTGATCTCTTCTCCGATTCTGTCCTTTCATATTCTCCTTCCTCCTCTTCCTTCTCATCTTGCTTCTCCAGTCTTTGCAGGTTTCCTAGACATTTTCCTTCTTCCCGCTATTCTCCTTTTCCTTCCTGAATTTCCATCATTTCCATCCTCTCCATTGCCACATTCATTGCCTCTGTCCATTTGTTTCCTCTAATACTCTCAGAATTCTTTGCACTGGTTTCCCAATTGTTTAGCAGCTATTTAATGGACTCCACTTCTATCTCTTCTCCATGTCTCTCCTCTTTGCGCTTCTTTTGTCTCCCAATCTCTTTGTTTCCTCTCATTCCTCTGCGCAGTTTTTTTTTGTTTTTGCAATGTCCATTGTATTGTATGTGGCTCTATTTTGCCTCCTTTCCGTTGCCATTCACTCCGGTCTTCCACTTGGTCCTTTGGCAATTTAACCCTTGCCTACCAGGGCTACTTTCTTCTCCTTTTCGCAGACTTCCCAAACCTCAAACAAACCCTGTAACTGTTAAATGAAAGACACTCTCTTCTCCAGTTTCTGTCACATTTTAACTCAAATGACAGTTTGGTTCATCTACAACAGTATTGCAGTACAGCTCTTGAAGTTTAGCCCTTTCCTTTGTGCAAAGTTGACTATCTATAGATGTTCTTTATGTAACATGAAATAAATGTGGCACTGCCAGACCTATGAAGTATTTTACAGCAGAACAAAGGTAGAATTTACTGTGAAGGCCTATACAAAGGGCTGTAAAGAAGTCACACTGCATCACTCTGAATCTTGTAGTTTATTGTGCCCATAGGCAACGTTTCAGGCCACTGCCCTTTATCAAGATTGGTCCAAAAGGTTTCCAGTTTTGTTGGCACAACAAACCAGATAGGGAGTGCTGCAGTGTCTTGCTTGGGGTTATATGTGCGTTTCTAGAAGTGGGAACAGTAGCTTGTACCCAACACTACAATAAGAAGATTGTTATAGTTCAGCATTGCCCACATTGTGTTGTATACAGAGTTATCAGCAGTGCTCCACCATGGCAGCTCCTACCCATAATATTTTATGTGCCTTTTCTATGCTCCAGTTCCAGCTGGATCTCACTAGATGTGGCCTTACACTGAGTTATAAATGGTGAGGATTTACATCTCTTTCAGTCATTTTAATACAGGACATTATCCAGCTGCTGCAGCAAAGTTTGTTTTCCACAATGGATTTTCCCAGCGTAGTACTATTAAGGGTATGAGTAGCCTCATATGCTGTAATTGCAAAGTGCATAAGATTACAGTTATTCATACTGAGTCTTATACTTACATGACCTGTGGACATAAACCCATGGTAGACCCTCGCCAACTGACCCAAAGGTCACCAAGGTCAGATACCAAAACTCCAGCCCAGTGTTACGGACCCACAGACACAAGCAGTGAGACCCATAAACTCCAGCGTTACCGACCCACAGACACAA
>CM044441.1:430242-440619 GCA_024363595.1 Xenopus borealis | reverse complement strand
AAACTTTATTTTGTTTTGTCTGGGCTGGGAAAATTCTGAGGGTTAAGAAAATTACATTATACCGTCCCAAACACAAGAGAGATTTAGTCCTACCCAAATGTGTATTTTACTATAAAGCCACCCACGTATCCCAAGTCCTAACATTACACACAATAGTTGTAGCATTATGTAACAATTACTGCGAAATTTTAATTTTTTAAAATTCGATTTTATTCAAATTTTCACTTCGACCCTTGATAAATCTGCCCCTAAATGTCGCTAAAAATCACTCAAGAGTGTATCATAGTGAGTTTAAACAACAGTAGGTCCTGATTTTCTCTACATCTCATTAGGGATGGGTGAATTTGATCCATTTTTGTTTTCCGCAAAAATTTGCTGCAGTCAAAATGTCGCAGACGCCCATTAAACTCTATGGGAGTCAACAAAAATTTTGACGTGCTGCAAAATTTTTTTTTTGCCACTCAAGATCAATCATACAAATCATAAATAGCACTAATAATTAGTTATTTAAAAAAAAAAAAAACTGTAAATAGAAAATTCCCTTGGTCTCAGAGAGGAGTAATTTTAGAATAAAACCCATAGCACGTTTTCCACTGGTTATCCTATCTATGCCTTGGCAATCAATTTAGCAGCGTCACCACAATTGCATTCTTTAAAATGTTTCGCTATATTTGAATCCAAATTTTCTTTTTTAATATCCAAAACGTGTTCTCGGACTCTATTTTTAAACGGACGAGAGGTTTGACCAACATACTGGATAAAACACACGCTACATTCCAGTATATAGTTTTTTTTTTTTCAAATATCTTTTTTATGCTATTGAATTGGGAGCTACATGAAATAATAAAATAAATGGAAGTGTTGTTTTGTGTAGTAACACATACCGATATATCCTCACTGGATTCTTTCTTATGTTCCTCCCTGGTTGGATTTGAGTTTAAAGCTTTCGAAAAAAGCAAAATCTACATGTGTCTCAGAATAACCTCTAGCTCGGCATTGTAAAATAAATTCACTTGTGCCAGTACAAAGCCTTCGTAGTCGCATAAACTGGCCCACTGGTATGACTTTCATGACTTTAGAGTGGCAGGAGCTTGCCTGAAGTAAAGAATTGCCCCAATTTGGCTTCCTATAGATGGTTGAAACTATCTTAATTTTTTTTTATATAATGATAAATGCAAGAAATTCATGGATTGTTTTATCAAAACAAAAGTGTGAATTTCAGACCTATTGGGTTGGTATTGACATTTTTGAAACTCACTGAATGTATCTTGCCAGATTACAATTAGGCCACCAATATAGCGTTGGGAAAAACGATGTATTTTTTGAAAGGATAGTCTGTATTATAAATGTATTGCCCCTCTCACCAACCCACAGTAAGGTTGGCAGAAGAAGGGGCAAACTTTGCCCCCATTTTCATTCCTGGTAAATAATACTTGTTATTGTACAGGAAATAGTCGAGCGTAGGAAGAAATTCTATTGCTTCAAGCTAAATGGATTGTAAGTGTAGAAGTACTACAAGTTTTGAGATGATATTCTATTGCCTTGAGGCTGATGTTGTGAGAAATACAAGTGTAAAGCGATACAACATCTAAAGAGGTCCAAATGAAGTGATTTTTCCAGGTAAGTGTAGACAATAATTTCATAACATGTTGACTATCTGTAATATAGCTTTGTAATTGTAATACCAACGGTTGTAAGTTGGTATCCAGTAATTGTGCCAATGGTTCCTTCAGGGACCCTATTCCCTATATGATGGGTCTACCTACTGGAGGACGTGTTTCTTTATGGGCCTCAGGTAAATGGTAGAATATTGGTATCACGGGATATTGAACTTTCAAATATTCTACTTGACTCTTATTTAGAAGATTTACTTGTTTTGCTTTGTCAACCAGAGTGAAAAGATAAGGTTGGATTAGAATCAAGAGAGATGTATTTTCATCTAGTAATTTCTGTATGGCCTCTTGGTTGTAATCCGAATAATTGAGAACCACAACCATACCCCCCCCCCCCCCCGATGACAATAAATGTATCATTCTCTAAAGTTTTCAATGCTTGTTTTTCTCCATTGGTAAGATTACAGTGGAGTGGTTTCAAATAGAGTGAGATCTCAAATACCTAAAGTAAATTTTTGCTTCTTTTCGGAAAAGGTGATCGTCGATCCATTGTGCGGCACTTGATTTCTCCTCCCTGCCTTCCTTATAGGAGATAGCCAGGGAGGAGAAGTCGAGCACCGCACTATGGATCGCTGTCCTGTCGCCTTTTCTGAAGAGGAGCGCAAGTAGGGTCGCCACCTTTTCCGGAAAAAATTACCGTCCTTCCTATATATTTATCTTTTACCCTATTAATAACATTGGAATCAACCATCATTTTTACCGGCCAGGCCAGTAAAACACAAGCCAGGTGGCAACCCTAAGCTCAAGCAGAGTTTTGGTTTCTTAAAAAAAGACTGTGATTTTAAAGTTAAATATGTCTTGATTTTATTTTTTTAATTTTGATGTTACTGGTCATTTACGATCAATGGGAGAGGTAAGCGCTTGGTCAGTGTCCTGTTAATGAAAACAACTATAATATTCTGTTCTTTTTTCAGCCTAACTTACTATGTTACTATAAGTTAATATCTTCTGCATCATGTTGTATATGCTCTGCTCTAGTTAAATGGTGTTGTACAGAAACTTCACTAAGTTTGCAATGCAGGTCAACTGAAGTCTATAATGAAGGCCAGCGATAGGCCGCCATATAATGAATGTGATCAGTACTTTGTTACCTGATTATAAGTTTCTCATCGCAGTGCAATGTTATCTGCTGTTGTTTAATGTGTTTGTGCTATACTGTATACTCTATACAAATCCTGAAACAAACCTCCTAATTGTGCCATTTTCTGTAGGAAAAGCTCAAATCTTAGATTGTTACTGAAATATACAGAGCCAGAAAGAGATACAAAGTTTCTGAAATGTAATTAAAAAATAAGCTTTCGGCAGCTGCACTTACATACATTTGTAACAATTTAATATAAGCAAAGATACCGTTGTAACTATTTAAGATAAGCAGGTTGCTTGGGGTAACTGTGACTTGCACAATTCACCTTCATTTACAAAACCTGACCCTAAAACCCCCAGAAATGTGTTCAGACTATCCATAGCCTGCCAAATTTTGTATAATGGTCATGGTAATTGGGGGGGGTGTGGCCACAAAATGGTCATGGTATAGGCCAAAGCCCGTTTTGTCTCTTTCTATTTTACAAATGTTGAGAGGTATTCTGTAATATGTTAGTAATAAATGCTTGTTGTAATGTAGGTGGGCTGCTGGCCAGTGGGCTTTCCTGCTGTTTTATAGGGCTCCAGCCAAGTGCACTCCACATTAATAAACCCAGAACAACTCCACTCAAGTCCAGTCATACATACAGTCTATATTCTGAGTGTGGGGATCCAGTCCCTGAGCAGGCTGGTGAAAATGGTGTAGAGGATTCACACAGACCCAACTTTGCCAAAATTCCATATATATCTAAGCACTGCCCACAAACCCAAAAGCCCCACCCCTTTTTGATTGACACTTCCCCTCTCCTGCTTGTGTCACATTCAATACAAAGTGAGATTATCTGAACTGGGATTCTGATCGCCAATCTCACTGCGCAATACATTATGGGGCAGATTTATTAAGGGTTCAATAGTAATTTCAAATTTGAATTTTGCTAATTGTTTTGGGTCAAACTCAAAACTCAAATTCAAATTGTGAATTATCCAAACTCGATTCGAATTTTAACTCGGATTTTGAGATTTGTTAAATTTATACCCTGGAAACAATTCAAATTTGAATATTCACCACCTAAAACATGTAGATGTTCATGTGTAAGTCAGTGAGAGAGGTCCAGTGACCAGGCTGAAGATGTCATTAGCCTTCATGGCATTCCAGTTCTTTTTCCGAGAAAATACTCTATTCGAGTTTACTCGAATTCGATTAGAATTTAATTTGAGTTTTTGGGTCGGTAACATTCATTTGAGTTTTAGATATTTGATTCTTTGTAAATAACCTCCCAATTGAATTTTGAGTAAATTCGAATTTATTAAACTCACATGAATTTGGAATTCGACCGTTGATAAGTGGGTAGACAATTTTTTCCATTTTCTTGATTATGTTTACAAAACATTCCTGTTTACTATTTTTATTTGGGTGGGGCTCAAAATGCACTTACTTGGGGGGGGAGGGGATTACTGAAGCCCTTGGTTGAAGAGTAAAACAAGAAATTGAAAGGCTTGTAAAAATGGTTGTTAAAAATAGTATATTATGGGCTAATAGTATCCCTTCAAAAAATAACACCTTCCATTCCAACTATATAAATGTCATTATCCCATCCTCCCCACAAGTTCCAATCTCAAATAATTTTTTTCAACATCTGGTTGGAGTTTTCCCCCAGTATAACCAGGGAAATAGTTACATAGTTAAATTGGGTTGAAAAAAGACAGAGTCCATCACGTTCAACCCCATCAAATTAAAACCCAGCATATACACACACCCCTCCTCTCTTTCACACAAAGTGGTAAAATAATTCTTCATTCGTCTGTAGCAGGGGACCCCAACCTTTTTTGCTCGTGAGCCACATTTAAATGTAAAAAAGAGTTGGAGAGCAACACAAGCATGAAAAAGTCTATGTGATGTCAAATAAGAGCTCTGATTGGCTTTTTGGTAGCCCCTATATGGACTGGCAGCTACAGGAGAGAATGTTTTTATACAACCAAAACTTGCCTCTTAGCCTGAAATTCAAAAATAAGCTCCTGCTTTGAGGCCACTTGGAGCAACATCCAAGGGGTTGGAGAGCAACATGTTACTCACCAGCTACTGGTTGGGGATCACTGGTCTGTAGAAATAAGTCAAATCAACTGGACTTGCTGTTGTTATTTTTTAAAGACGTTTTACAAGTCATCCAATGGACTGTCTCAATTTAGTTCATTTTTCACCTGGGTAGAGGAACTGGCCAACAAATAGTGTTTTAGACAGGAACAAATGTTCCACACCCATGAGCAGCCCCATTCATGTTCCAGTACACGAAACACTGACCAGGATTTGCCATGGGAGCTTCAAGGGGGCAATTTGTTCCTATATTGGGTCTCTAGTATTAAACAAGCTTATGCCTCTTTCTGTGCAAGTGAAAGGTTTCCCTCCTATGTGGATAAACTGATTCAGGCAAAAAGTTGCTATGAGTGAATTTGTTCATATACGGGCAATGTAAACATTTCTTCTAGTGTGGATTATATAATGCCATCGAAGGTTGTCCCTTTTCCAAGAAACATTTGCCACATTCTGTACATGGGAAAATTTCTCTTTTATGGGAATTCTTTGGTGTTACTTAAGGTTTATTGTTGTAGAATAGTATTTGCCACATTCTTTGCACTAGGGTAAGGTTTCTCCCCTGTGTGAGTAATAGAATGATGCTGAAGGTTGGTCTTGGTAGAGAAAGATTTGCCACATTCTGTACATGGGAAAGTTTCTCTTTTAATATGAATTTTTTTGTCTGCTAAGGTACATCTTTGTAGGGAATAGCGTTGCCACCTGGCCACTATTTTGCCGGCCTGGTCGGTAAAAATTATGCTTGATCCCAATGTTATTAATAGGGAAAAAAGGAAAATATATAGGAAGGACGGTATTTTTTTCAGGAAAAGGTGGCAACCCTAATAGAGAAGCATTTGCCACATTTTGTGCAATTGAAAGGTTTCTCCCCTGTGTGTGCCACAGAATGACTCTTAAGGCTGCAGTTTGTAAGGAAAGATCTGGCACATTCTGTACATGGGAGTTTCCCTTGAGTGAATTCTCTGGTGTTTGTTAAGGTAGATCTTTGTAGAGAAGCATTTGCCACATTCTGTGCAAGTGAATGGTTTCTCCCCTGTGTGGATAATAGAATGACGTTTAAAGCTGTGATTTGTAGAGAAACATTTGCCACATTCTGTGCAAGTGAATGGTTTCTCCCCGTGTGGATAATAGTTTAAAGCTGTGATTTGTAAAGAAAGATTTGCCACATTCTGTACATGGAAATCTTTCCGTTTTTATGTGAATTCTCGTGTCCATTAAGGTATTTTTTTGTATAGAAACGTTTCCCACATTCTGTGCATGAGAAAGGTTTCTCCCCTGTGTGAATTCTTGGATGACTGGTTAGGGAGCCGTTTGAACTGAAACATTTCCCACATTCTGTAGAACAATTCTTTTGTGAATTTTACGGTTCCTCAGAAGGTGGTAACGTTGGGAGAAACTTTTTCCACATTCTATGGTGAGTTTTTAGGTTTGACTCTCTACTGAAACTTTTTCCACATTCTGTGCACATGTAAGGTCTCTCCCCTGTGTGAATTCTTTGTTGAACTTTAAAGGGATCCTGTCATGGGAAACAAATTTTTTTTTCTTCAAAACGCATCAGTTAATAGTGCTGCTCCAGCAGAATTCTGCATTGAAATCAATTTCTCAAAAGAGCAAACAGGTTTCTTTATATTTAATTTTGAAATCTGACATGGGGCTAGACATATTATCAGTTTCCCAGATGCCCCTGGTCATGTGACTTGTGCCAGCACTTTAGGAGGGAACTGCTTTCTGGCAGGCTGTTGTTTTTCCTTCTCAATTTAACTGAATGTGTCTCAGTGGGACCTGAGAGACCAATGTAGGTGTAAAAAATGTCAAAAACTGATACAGCCCAAATGCCATGGTTTTTAAACAGTCCTAGATGTGTAATGAAATCTATCAGGTTTCTGGCCTTCCAATAGAGGGGTATTTGTAAATTGCATTTATGGGGGGGGGGTCCAGCTTTAAGAAAAATTTGGACCTATGACATTGGGATCTTCTGTAGTGGGCAACATTCAGGTATTATTACTTTGCTTACCTGATGAAGGGCCACACTGCTGAATTTTTTTTCTTTTTAGTGATTACAAGGTTAGAAACCCATGGGAGATATAATATAGAGCATAATATTCTCCTGCAACAGCTTATTCGGTTGTGTTTCTACTGCAGCACAGATTTCTACTGGAGCAGACACTGCATCGCTGGAGATAACTGGGTGTTCAGCATTGTAATGGGGCGATTCACCGTTATGTTAACCATTACTATGTTATAGAACGGCTAATTCTAAGCAACTTCATTTTTTGTTTTTTTATAGTTTTTGAAATATTTGCCCCCTTCTTCAGACTCTTTCCAACATTCAGTTAGATGGGGGTCACTGAAAAATCCAATGCTCTGTAAGGCTAAAAATGTATTGTTATTGCTACTTTTTATTCCTCATCTTTCTATTCAGTCCCTCTACTATTCATATTCCAGTCTCTTATTATAATCAATACACGGTTGCTAGGGGAATTTGAACCTGAAATTGCAAACTGGAGAGCTGCTCAATAAAAAGGCTAAATAATATCTCAAAATTCAACACCAATGTGCATTTTGCCACTCAAGCTTCTTAGTGGGGATTTTTATACACTTTCAACTTCAAGCTTGTTAACACACGTATGTATTATCCTTGAAAAAGATTCTAATTGGGACAAAATGTTGGAGTTCTGTAATATGCGAGTATGATATTACAAATAGAGTGCTTGTCCAGGAATCATTTATTCCAATACAAGACATGGATATATACTAAAAATGTGACTTTGAAGCCCGCATTTATTGGATTGGAGTGCAGGCACATAAGGTTATATATGAGTGGGAGTTGAACTTGAATTCTGTCATTGCAGAGTAAATGCATATAATTTAATGAAAAACTCTTATTTAGTTTATCAATTTCAAGGACCTGGCAAAATATTAGTAAATGATAAGCAAAGTGATTGTGAAGACTTGGGCCAATTGTTTTTGTCATTTTGGTCGGAGAGCAGCAAGTTCTTCTTTGTTGTCCTTAGACCTCCCAATTGTATACAGCATACTTTGATTTCATGTATGTATCCTGGTTTAATTCCAATTGAAAAATTTGTTGTCTGATCATGAGAAAATACCTTTGTGCTCATTCTTACTGTTTGTGTAATGTTTTACAGACATCAATTCTAAAGGGTCATTTCCTGAAATCACCCACATGTTTCTGCATAAAAAAAACTTCCATTCATCCCATGTATGGATGCTTTGGGGGAGAACATGAAACTGTTTGAGAAGCTCGCGTGAAAGGGTTCTCTCCTCTCCATAATTAAATTGGTATGAAAAAAGACAGAGTCCATCAAGTTCAACCCCTCCAAATTAAAACATATACACACACCCCTCCATACCTTCACATACATTATATATACTCATATACGAACTATAGAGTTTAGTATTACAAAAGCCTTTGATATTATGTCTGTCCTGTAAATCATCCCCCTCTTATAGTCATTAACAGAATCAGCATCACAACATTAGTTGTTGTTGTAAATGTATTTCTGTGCAAGTAAAAAGTTTCTTCCGTATGTGGATCATATGATGCTATTGAAGAGAAATGCCTCATTTTGTCCATTGGAAAGGCTACTCCCTTGTGTGTTTTTTATAATGCTTTTGAAGGTTATCCTTTGTAGAGAAAAGGTTTCCACATTCTGTACATGGAAAACATCTCTCCCCTGTATGGGTTACACGATGTCGCTGTAGGTTGGCTTTTGTCGAGAAACGTTTGCCGCATTCTGTGCAGTTAAAGAGCCTCTCCCCTGTATGGATTATACGATGTTGCCGAAGAATGTTTTTTGTGGTGAAATGCTTGCCACATTCTGTGCATGAGAAAGGCTTCTCCCCCGTGTGTGTTTTATGATGCTGTTGAAGGTTATCCCTTGTAGAGAAATCAATGCCACATTCTGTACATGTAAAAAGTTTCTCCCCTGTATGGGTCACATAGTGTCGCTGAAGGCTGGTTTTTGTGGAGAAATGTTTGCCGCATTCCGTACATGAGAATGGCTTCTCCCCCGTGTGGATTTTATGATGCTGGTGAAGACTATTCCTGGTACAGAATTGCTTGCCACATTCTGTACACGCAAAGTGTCTCTCCCCTGTATGGATCATATGATGACGTTGAAGGTTGGCCTTTGTGGAGAACTGCTTGCCACATTCTGAACATGCGAAAGGCTTCTCTCCTGTGTGTATTTTATGATGCTCTTGAAGGTTGGCCTTTGTAGAGAAATGCTTGCCACATTCTGTACAAATGAAAGGCTTCTCTCCTGAGTGTATTTTATGATGCTCTTGAAGTTCGTCCTTTGAAGGGAAATGGTTGCCACATTCTGTGCATGGAAAAGTTTCTCCCCCTGTGTGTATTATATGATGCTGTTGAAGGTTCTCCAACGTTGAGAACAATTTACCACATTCTGTGCACGGGAAAGGCCTCGACCTTGTGTGTCTTTGACAATGCTGCTGAAGGTAGGCCCTTGTAGATAAACATTTGCCACACTCTGTGCACACGAATGACTCCCCTGTGTGTCTTTTGCGATGCTTTTGAAGGTTATGCTTAGTAGAGAAATGGCTGCCGCATTCTGTACAAATGAAACGTTTCTCCCCCGTGTGTCTCACATGATGCCGCTGAAGGTTGGAGCTTGTAGAGAAACATTTGCCACATTCTGGGCATGGGAACGTTTTCTCTCCTGTGTGACTCAGATGATGACGCTGAAGATTGGAATTTGTAGAGAAACATTTATCACATTCTTTACATATAAAAAGTCTCTCCCCATTGTGAATTTTCTGGTGAGCATTAAAAGCCGACTCTCGAGTGAAACGTTTACCGCATTCTGAGCACACGAATGGTTTCTCCTTGTGAATTTTCTTGTGAGAATTAAGTCGGTTTTCTGCAGAGAATTTTTTTCCACATTCGGGGCATTTGTAACACTTTGTCACCGAGGGAAGATCCGTCTTGTGATTTGGAAGGCTCATTGCACTAAAGTCTGAAACAGATTCTTCTTTCCAGTGTGTGAATATAATGGTTTTACGTTGGAGAAGTTGCAAGGCCTATTTGCCTTTATCCAAGACTCATAGGCTTTTGGGGCTTCTCTGCCTCTTTTGCCACACAAATATATGAAAGAAAGAAGAAGAAAAACACAGTAAGAATAAAATCGAGTGTAAACATTTCATTGATGAGAGGGTAAGTACTTGTTGGTTTTTATAACTGACTATTTCTTTAAGATCACTTGCCATATGTTACTCAATCACTATGACACGCAAAACAATACCTAGAAGTTTATATCAGAAAAAATTAAGAAGCTGCTTAATGAAACATCTTCAATGATTACTCAGCAAGTCCAGTTGCTCTAGAATTACTTATACTAGACTTACCATGAATGGAATAAATGAGGGTCTTCATAGTCATATCAGAAAAAAATGTTGTTCCAAAATCCACAAAAACATAAGGCAGTAACAAAATGTTAACTCCTCCTTTTATAAAGAATGGAGAACTGTCAATTAAACAAAATAAAGAGAGAGAGA
>CM044441.1:292263-317133 GCA_024363595.1 Xenopus borealis | reverse complement strand
TACTTATTCCAAGTTCACCCGATTTTTATCCCATAATCTTTCTTTACACCTATTAAAACCCTTATAACAAGATTTATATGGAGGAGTTAAAACCCCAGATTGAAATATCATGTTTTAATACTACCTTAAGAAAGAGGTGGACTAAGTTTATCATATTCTGACCTTTATTATATATCTACACGTCTGGTCTGTATATACAATTAGTTACCAGAAAAAAACAACAAGGATTGGAGTGTATTAGAACAGTCCTTTGTGCCTTACCCTATAGAAAACACACTGTGGATAAAGGATTATAACCACTCAAAGAAGCACAATCCCTTGATTAAAGACAATTTAAATGTGTGGCAAAAGATAAAGGAACCTACAATCTCAGGAGATCTCCTTATTTACTTTTATCGTTACTAAACAACCCGGAGTTCCCACCAGGAATGGAAAACTGTGCCTTCACCCCTGGGGTACTTTGGAAAGTAGAAGCACTAGACTCATGGGCAGATTTATCAAGGGTCGAAGTAAAAAAAAAGTAATTTTTGGGTACTTCGACCATCGAATAGGCCAAAATTCGTTTCAAACTGAAAAAAACTTTGATATTCAAATTTCAAAGTACCATCTCTTTAAAAAAAAAAACTTTAATACTTCCCACCTTAAAAAGAATCTTGTTAGCAGATATTCAGAAGTGATGGAACCTCACTCTAGAGATAATTGGAATTATAATCTTCATTCTTATATACATATTAATATATCAAAAGATTGGAATTGGCAGATAACCCGTTGGGAACAAATCTTAACAGACCAAGAAGAGAAGGTCAAATTGTTATCCAAAATCTATAAATTAATATAAGTACCATCTCCCAAAACCTTCCCACCTATTGCTCAGACTGGGAAAGAGAACTACAAATAAGCTTCCCTGAGAAAGCGTGAAACACTATCTGTAAATCTATTCATAAATCATCCAGAGCCTCAAGGATAACTGTCAATATATCAATTATATACCAGCTAAACTGTATTGAATGTACCCTAACTCCTCAAATAAACGCTGGAGGTGTAATACAGAGGAAGGGACACAGTCTCACACATGGCTGACACGCCCTAGTCTGAATATTTACTGGAAAGAAATATTAAGTACTATCCATAAAGTGACATAGAATGAAATCCAGACAGATAATCAAGCCCTAATTCTGTTGAACATATCACATGAGACTGATTAAGTGATTACAGATACACTTTTACTAAGGGTTGAAGGGAATTTTTGAATTAAAAAACTTTGAATTTCTAAGTCATTTTTGGGTACTTAGACCATTGAATAGGTCAAATTCGATCAGAATTGAAAATTTTTCACAAATCCGATTTCAAAGTGCCATCTCTTTAAAAAAGACTTCGACACTTTGCCACCTTGAAGCTGCCGAATTGCTATGCCCAATTGTTCTGTTATCCTATGGGGACCTCCTAGAACCTATAGCCAAAATTTGGCTAAGTAATTTAAAGTCAAAGTATTTTTTGTCGAAATCATTTGTTCAGTCAATTAAATATACAATCAATCGAACAATTTGCATTCAATTGAAAATGACCAAATTCGGTTTAGAAGACGGGATAGAAAAGGTCTGGGAGGGGCCCCAGAGGGTAGCCGCCTACAGGGAACTCTGTGGGCTTGTTCAATGATGAAGGCCGAGGAGAAAAGTTCTTCTCCAAACTCCATTTTCAACCAACTTTCTAGAAATTTTTCGGCATCCTGCCCTTCAGCCTGTTCAAGGAATCCGTCAATCCGAATAATATATCTGTGTAGGCAATTTTCTAAGTCATTGGGTCTCTGCAGCTTCAAGCCGGCTATGCAGTTGGTCCAAAGATCAGGTAGTGGATTGCAGGTATCTTCCAGGTCGTTAATTCAGCATTCCACTGTAGCAGTCCTTTATCTGATCTTCTGGAGGCCCTACCTGAGAAATGCGAAGTCTACATTTAGTTCCTCCACTTTAGCCATTGTCGCTGCGTGGCAGCTTTGTATAGTGGTTTGCAGGGTAGATCCCACCTCCGCCAGGTTTAAGTCCTCCGATGCCGTTATTCGCATCTCGATGAGCTGTTTTGTAAGCCGGCTGTATTTGTTCCTGCTCTGGGCCTACTACTTCGTTGGCGATCCCCGAGGTATTGGTCACCGGGTTGGGAGATGGTGTAGCCCTGTGGCGCTTCTCTTTGGTGAGGCAGGTCTAGGCTAGTCGGTCATTTTGTAATTCTGCATCGATTCACGAAGGTGAGGCTAGATGTTCGAATTTTCCATCCTAAATTGCTTTTTCTTGCCCATTGGTTAATGCACAGTGTCTTTAGTCACTTTGTTGCCAGGTCAGCTTCTGTTATTACCAGGATAATTGCCGGATTTGGCCGGCACACCATGGAGCTAAGGCTGTGTGCGACTGCTCACATTGCTAACTGGCCACGCCCACCTTGTGTAGAACGTTAAGTTACATGCAGGATGCTGCTATTTATGATATGAAATAATTGAAAAACTAGGCAGCAAACTGGACAATGAGGTTCAATGTTGATAAATGCAGGTTATGCACATTGGAAAAAATAATATAAATGCAAGTTATACACTAAATGGCAGTGTGTTGGGAGTTTCCTTAAGTGAGAAGGATCTTGGGGTTTTTATAGATAACAAGTTGTCTAATTCTGGGCAGTGTCTGTAGCTACTAAAGCAAATAAACGTCTGTCCTGCATAAAAAAGGGCATAAACTCAAGGGATGAACATAATTTTGCCTCTTTATAGGTCCTGGTAAGGCTCCACCTTGTGTTTGGGTTCCAGTCCTTAAGAGGGAAATAAATGAGCTGGAGAGAGTGCAGAGACTAAGAGCAACTATGTGGGAGACTATCAAGGTTGGGGTTTTCTGTGGAAAAAAAGACGCTTGTGATGGGACATGACTACACTTTATATGTACATTAGATGACATTATAGACAGCTAGCAGGACATCTATTTTTTCCATAAAATGGATCATCAGACCAGAAACCCCCTTCAGACTAGAAGAAAATAACTTTCATTTCAAGCAGAGTAGTGTGTTCTTCACAGTGAGAACAATGAGGTCAGGGAGTACCCTGTGGGACTGTGTGGCTAGTTCAGGGACTACTGGGGGCCTTGTTAAAGTCCAGGGTCGGATGAATTCAACCCAATATCAACAAATTCTTCAGGATAATGTTCAAGCATCAGTCACAAAGTTGAAGTTACACTGCAGGGGTTGGATATTCCAACAAAACAATGACCCTAAACACACTTGGAAATCTACAAAGGCATTTATACAGAGGGACAAGTACAATATTCTGGAATGTCACAGTCCCCCAACTTGAATATCATGGAAAATCTATGGGATGATAGGGCCCATAATCGGATCAGCCCGATATCTCCCATCTCAGTCGTCAAATGAATAAATCTCTATGTGTATGGCCACCTTAAGAGAAGAACTTTCTTTTTGTGCACCCCACTCACTGAGATGGTTTCTGTAGAGTTGGTGAGTCCCACCCCATCCTTGAGTATAGAAGCACCTGAGCAACAACATTTGCAGTTTCTTATCTATACTATAAATTTGTTTTTGTGGGCTTTGAAGTGGTGCCTCCCTTATAATCCCTGTCTATTTCTTTACCATTTTTTTTGGGGGGGGGGGCTCTGACTTCTTTGTGCAGCACCTAAAATAATTGTGTCAAACCAGCTTCATCCATCTTTTACATCAAGTGTTCTGACACGTGTATCCCTCTTATTCTTTATATCAGCCTTGGGCTTTATCATTACATTGATGTGGAAGTTTGGCCAATATTAGTGGGATAACTACAGATCAAAGGACTCCATGTGTGACAAAGACTCACCCTAGTGGTCCAGTGGTGCGGCGGGGACTTCGGTCCTGCCACTCTGCTCCTCTATCCTCCCGGCTTCCTAATGCACGCACTTCCTCTATTTAAAGGCGCAGGTGCACTGCAAATGATGTCAGCGCGCAATGGTGCCAAATTCAAATATATTTGAAGGGATCCTTGTAAATTTTCAATTGCCCGTGATAGGTTTGTTCCTGGTGCCTTGTACATTGTGCTGTTGCGCTTCTATTTGTTCTGATTTCCTATATTTGACCCTGCCTGGCTTTTTTACTCTGATCTCTGGAACCTTGCCTGAAACCGACTTTGATTCTGCTGAACCCTCCTGAGTGAATTCCTGGTTTGACTCCTGCCTGTTATTTGACTCCAATTCTGTCTCATTCCATCTGATTGTCTACCCGGTTTGACCCTTTGCCTGTCTGACGATCCAAGCTGTCCGCCTGCCTGGCCCCAGCCTGTTTGACTACAAATCTGCCAACTCCTGTTTGTACCGTGACCTTTGGCCTTATAGACTTTCATACAGTCGTGCCCCTCTGCCTATCCAGAACCCTTATTTTGCTCCTCTCATATAAGCCAAGGTGGCATACAAGTAAGCCAAGGGCTCCTCTCAAGGCCCTTTCTGATAAGTTCACACTTTGACCTGAAATCTTTGGCACATTATTCACAAGTTTGAGGTCTTGTCACGGTCGGCACCCAACACCAGAACAGATGCCAAGCACCCTGGTCTCGGCTTGTACTTCACCAGTAATGTGACTGCCTTTGGCTTCTGGAGGAGCCCTCAGCTTAATCAGATGCCACCTGGACTTAAACAAGAGGTACAGGGCAAGAGTTCGGCCAGCAGTGTCAGCGGGGGCCTCCGGCTCCCACGAGGGGGGGTGAAGTCAGGATCAAGGAGGAAGTCCCTTTCCAGCGAGTCCAGGCAAGGTACAGTTCAGGGGAATCCAATAGCAATGTCAGGTCCAGGCAGAGGTTCAAGTAGGCAGGCAGCAAGGTTTCAAAGTCAGGAACAGGCAGATGATCAATAACAGGAGTATCAGAAGAAGCAGGCAAGGCTAAGAGACCCAGGAACACAATAGCAATATTGAGCTATACTCGGGCATTGAACCCGGGTCTCCAGCGTTCTTTTATTTTGAATTTGGCACCGGAACGCGCTTGATGCGGCGGGATGACATCACAGCCGGCGCCACAACCACGTGGCGGCCCTGGGCGCCGCTATCTTGGATCCGAATTTGGGACCCAGTTTAGGAGATGGGACCTTCAGGCGGATATTCCTAGATGTAAGCCAGACTTTGTCACCAACCTTGTATGGAGGGGAAGGCTTCCTTCTACGATCAGCAAAGGTCTTGTGCACCAGGGAGCTCTTCTCCAGATTAGACTTGGTGGCAATCCAGATGGCAGACATGTGGGCAGCATGACCCTCAGCAGCGGGAACGTCGGAGAGGAGAAAGTCCTGAGGAAAGGCTAGAGGATGCTGACCGTACACAGACAGGAAAGGAGACCTTCCTGTAGAAGAGTGATTGGCATTGTTGTGAGCGAACTATGCCCATGGGAGGAGATCAGACCAGTCGTCTTGGCAGAGGGAAACATGGTTTCTCAGGAATTGTTCAAGAGCTTGGTTCACACGCTCTGCCGCCCCATTGGTCTGAGGGTGATAGGCAGAGGAGAACTGAAGAGACACTCCCAGAGACTTGCACAAGGAGCGGCAAAACCTGGAGACAAACTGGGAACCTCTATCGGAGACAATTTCCACAGGAAAGCCATGTAGACGGAAAATATGCTATATGAAGGGATGAGACAGTTCCACAGCATTGGGTAGTTTCTTCAAGGGAATGAAGTGTGCCATCTTGCTGAAGCGGTCAATCACCACCCAAATGACAGTGTTCCCACAAGAGGGCGGTAACTCCACAATGAAGTCCATACCCAAATGAGTCCATGGGCGAGAGGGTATAGGTAGTGGTTGTAAGAGACCGCAGGGTCGAGAGTGGCTGGCCTTAGTGGTGGCACATACAGTACAAGCTGCGACAAAGTCTCTGACATCCTTGCGGATGGTCGGCCACCAAACTAGGCGCTGAAGGAGCTCAAGAGTCTTTTCTGAACCAGGGTGGTTTGGAGCAATGAGTCTGCTGGAGGATGGGAAGGCCTAACTCAGGGGATACAAACGCCATTCTAATGGGGGAGGAGGAGCGGCAGACTGGCAAGACATGATTTGCTCAGCGAACAGGGGTAGTACAGCAGCGATGACCCTGGATGGAGAGATGATAGGACCTTGTTCAATAGGGAGGCGATCCTCTGGGGAAGAGCTTCGAGAAAGGGCGTCCACCTTCCGGTTCTTGGTCCCAGGACGATACGTTAGGACAAAATTGAAACGAGAAAAGAAGAGGGACCATCTCGCCTAACGGGGGTTTAGTCTCTTGAGGGTTTGTATAAACTCTAAATTCTTATGGTCAGTGTAGATCGTGACCGGATGTGGAGCACCCTCCACGAGATGACGCCATTCTTCGAGGGCGAGTTTGATAGCCAGGCATTGCAGAGGCCGAAGGGCATCATGAGGTACTCGTAATGCCCATCACGAGTATTGAAAGCCGTCTTCCACTCATCGCCCTCTCGGATTCTGATGAGGTTGTAAGCCCCGCGGGGATCCAACTTAGAGAAAACCTTAGCCTCCTTCAGCTGGTCGAAAAGTTCAGAAATAAGGGGTAAGGGGTATCTGTTTTTAACAGTAATTTTATTGAGACCCCGATAGTCAATACAGGGACGGAGTCCACCGTCCTTCTTTTCTACGAAGAAGAAGCCAGCTCCAGCTGGGGAGGTAGACGGACGGATAAAGCCTCGCTGGAGATTCTCGGAGATATACTCCTTCATGGCAGCAGTCTCTGCAGGAGATAAAGAATAAGTCCGCCCACGGGGTGGCATGGTTCCAGGAAGGAGGTCAATAGGGCAGTCATACCACCGATGCGGGGGAAGGAATTCCGCTGACTTTTTGCAGAAGACATCGGAGTAGTCCCTGTAGACGGAGGGCAAGGAGGATAGGTTCGTTGAAGAAGCTGTGACCCGTTGGAGGGGCTGAGAAATCAAACAATGTCTTTGGCAGTGCAGACTCCAGCGGGAGATTTGACCAACCGACCAGTCGATGGAAGGGTTATGAAGTCGTAACCATGGTAAACCCAGCACGACAAGACATCTCCTCCCGATGTAGTATTCCAGTCTGGACAGATAATTCACCAGTAGATAGAGTGATGGTGTCCGTGGAGAGGGGTCTATCATCGATGGCAAAGACCCGTATGGGAGGAGTCACTGGAAAGAGGGGAATGCCAAATTTTTAGCAAATGCCAAGTCCATAAAGTTTCCTGCAGCTCCGGAGTCAAGGAAGGCTGATACTGGTACTGCCTGGGAGGACAACAGGATCTGCACAGGAACATGAAATTGGTGAGAATGCTCCGAAGATTTAGGAACAATGCTACCAGCAAAGGAAACTACAGTCTTACTTGGAGTAGGGGTATTCCTCAGCTTGACAGGGCAGGAAACAGCTAAATGGGATTGTCCGCCACAGTATAGACATAGGCCTGAAAGGCGTCTGCGGAGTTTCTCTTGTGCAGTAAGTCGAGCCTTCCCGAGTTGCATGGGCTCCTCCGAAGGGAAAGTGGTTAACTGCAGAGAGGACGGAGGTAACACAGGGTTCTGGAAGCGTGGTGCCAGCACTGGATGAGATTTCTTATTTCTCTCTTTATCAGCCTGATGTTCTTTAAGGCGAGTGTCCACCTTAATAGCGAGAGCGATCAAATCTTCAAGGGAGACAGGAAGATCTCTGGATACCAGGTCATCCTTCAGGCGAGGTGACAGACCTTGGTAAAAAACTGCCTTGTAAGCCTCATCATTCCAGGATGTCTCGGCCATAAGGGTTCTAAAGTCTATGACATACTCGCTGGCACTGAGATTGCCCTGGCGGATTTGCAACAGACGTGAAGAGGCAGTAGCGACCCGACCAGGGGCATCAAAGATGGTTCTGAACATCCGAAGAAATTCATTCACGTCAAAAGTCAGTGGTGACTGTTTCTCCCAGAGAGGTGTTGCCCATTCAAGCGGTCGGCCCTCCAGACGAGACATAACATAACCCACTTTCGCTCGCTCACAGGGAAATTGGGAAGGTTGAAACTCGAACTGAATCAGGCATTGAGTCACGAATCCTCTGCAGGCCTGAGGGTCGCCACTATAGCGAGGAGGAGGAGGAATTCACGGCTCACGGGTCGGCAACATAGCTGGCGGTGAAACAGTCACAGCAGGAGGAATTTCCGCAACAGCGGGAGTAGAGGGCAAACGGGACAAAATGGAATCAAGTACTTGCCCAATTCTGACTTGCTGGGATTCATACGCCTCCATGCAGGACGCCAGCCCGCGAAGGGCTCTTCCGACATCCGGCGCAGCTTCCTCGGGATCCATGGCCCGAGTATAATGTCAGCGGGGCCTCCGGCTCCCACGCGGGGGGGTGAAGTCAGGATCAAGGAGGAAGTCCCTTTCCAGCGAGTCTAGGCAAGGTACAGTTCAGGGGAATCCAATAGCAATGTCAGGTCCAGGCAGAGGTTCAAGTAGGCAGGCAGCAAGGTTTCAAAGTCAGGAGCAGGCAGATGATCAATAACAGGAGTATCAGAAGAAGCAGGCAAGGCTAAGAGACCCAGGAACACAATAGCAATATTGAGCTATACTCGGGCATTGAACCCGGGTCTCCAACGTTCTTTTATTTTGAATTTGGTGCCAGAACGCGCTTGACGCGGCGGGATGACGTCACAGCCGGCGCCGCAACCACGTGGCGGCCCTGGGCACAGCCATCTTGGATCCACCGCCGCCGAGAGAGGACGCGCCGCCCGGAGCTCCTGGAAAGGCTCCGGGCGGCGTTCGTGACAAGCAGTTATTGCAAAGTCTTTGGGCAGAAGGTCGCAGTACAAGGCATAAAACAGATTCTTAGTCAGATCAGGCCGGGCCGAGGCAGGCAGAGAACAAACATAGTCATGCAGGCAAAGTGTCAAACCAGGAAGTCAAATAGAGGGTTAATCAGAATCGAAGTCGGTAAACAGGCAGTGGTAAGGATACAGAAGGTGGAATAGTCAAAAACCAGGCAGGGGTCACAACGGAGAATCAGTATCAAATATAGAATCAGGAACAAGCTCAAAAAGCACCAGGCAAAAAAACCTATAATGGGCAATATGAAAATACAAATTGTCCCTTTAAATATTTAAAATTCCGTGCCATTGCGCGTTGATGTCATAATGCCAGCACGCATGCGTCTATAAAAAGAGGAAGTGTGTGCACCGCACACACTAGGAAGCCTCAAGGAAGAGGAAGCGGCGCAAGGAGCAGTACTGCGTGGCGATCGTCCCTGCCGTCCCCCCTCCACTAGACCACCAGGGTGAGTTGTTACAAGTCTCTCATCTGTGATGATTCACAAGTTGACTCTTTGACTTGAAATCTTTCCCACATTCTTCACAAGTGAATGGTTTCTCCCTTGTGTGAATTCTGTGATGGTTAGTAAGGAGACTCTTAAAAAGGAAACTTTTCCCAGATTCTTCACAAGTGAATGGTTTCCTCTCGGTGTGAATTCTGTGATGTGTCACAAGTTGACGCTTTGAACTGAAATCTTTCCCACATTCCTCGCAAGTGAATGGTTTCTCGCCTGTGTGAATTCTGTGATGATTCACAAGTTCACTCTTTGACCTGAAATCTTTCCCACATTCTTCGCGAGTGAATGGTTTCACCCCGTGTGAATTCTGTGATGGTTGGTAAGGTGACTCTTAAAATGGAAACTTTTCCTACATTCTAAACAATGAAATGGTTTCTCCCTGGCATGAATTTTGTGATGCCTAATAAGTTCACACTTTGACCTGAAATCTTTTGCACATTTTTCACAAGTGAAAGGTCTCTCCCCTGTGTGAATTCTGTGATGATTCACAAGTTCACTCTTTGATCTGAAATCTTTCCCACATTCTTCACAAGTGAATGGTTTCACCCCTGTATGAATTCTGTGATCGTTGGTAAGGTGACTTTTAAAAAGGAAACTTTTTCCACATTCTACACAATGAAATGGTGTCTCCCCTGTATTAATTTTGAGATGCCTCACAAGTTGACTCTTTGACCTGAAATCTTTCCCACATTCTTCGCAAGTAAATGGTTTCTCCCCTGTGTGAATTCTCTTCGACTTTAACACTTCGCCACCTTAAAGCTGCCGATTTGCTATGTTAGCCTATCGGGACCTCCTAGAACCTATAACCAATATTTGGCTAAGTTATTTAAATTCTACGATCTACGATCGATCGAACGATTTCCATTCGAGCGAAAATGGCTAAATCAGGTAAAAAAATAACTTTGATGGTCAAATTTTGAAGTGCCCCATACTCTAAATATCCTCCAATGAGTAAAAACCTTGATCCCAGGGAAGTGGAAGTCCACATGAATCCCTACATTTATGGAATGGGCAACTAAGGTGGGAGAAATTAGACAGCTAGAAGAATTAACACTTACTGGACAACAAAATCTAAAATTTTTGGAAAATATGGTCCCCTTGGATAAACTTTACAAATTCTTTAGGCAAAGGGTAAATATTTCATTTACATTTATAGTTACTTTTAGGGTAGAACTACATGAACAATTTGGGTCAGTTTTTGCCAGATCCGATGCTGAGCAACAAAACGGCCACATCAAGTTTAACATAAAGTAAGTAATATGAAGTCGGATGGTGTTGCAGCATTGATCCGACGCGACACGATTGACTGATGCAAAGACCGCAAGCTGTGTCTGCGTCCGACAGTCGTGTTGCGTCGGATCAATGCTGCAACACCATCCGACTTTATATTCCTTACTATCATAAAATTGACACAGGACCAAAATCGTCTGTGTAGTTCTACCCTTATTCTAATATTTAGTTACACTTTTTACCTGTATGGGCCACATTCCCCTGAGCTCTCCACTCTGAGCCACTAAATTAAATTGATGTGAACCTTCATGCTGCTTTGTTATTTGTTCTAATGTTGCGATTGTCTCCATCCCAACATTTCAAAGTGAATGTGTTCCTAATGGTTTAAGGAGCTTCAATTGAAGTTACGTAAGTGAAGATACTGGTTATGGAGTTCCCATAATAATCTTGTTTGTGTGATCATTTATTGCAAATACAGGTATGGGACCAGTTATGCAGGATGCTCAGGACCTGGGGGTTTCCATAAAACATATCTTTTTATAGTGTAAGTAAAGTTTATTTTGCTTGACAGTAAGTTTGACATCTTTGGTGGGCAAATTATTTGAAGGCTGCCCACAAATGACTGCTTTCTAAACCAAGGTCTGTTGGGTGTAAAGGGGTTGTTCACCTTTGGGTTAACTTATAGTATGATGTAGAGAGGGGTATTCTGAGACAATTTGCATTTGGTTTTCGTTTTTTATTTGTGGTTTTCGAGTTATTCAGGTTTTAATTCAGCAAATAAAGTTCTGCAGTCTGGTTGCAAGGGTTGACATTTCCCTAGCAACATGCATTGATTTGAATAAGAGACTGGGATATGAATAGAAGAAGCCTGATTATAATTATAAAAAAATGATCAAAAACTATAAATGTGAACAGTTGTTTTTAGATGGGGTCAGTGACCCCCATTTGAAAGCTGGTAAGAGTCAGAAGAACGGGCACATAATTAAAAAACTATTAAAAAGAAAAAATTAAGACCAATTAAAAAGTTACTTAGAATTAGCCATTCTATCACGTACTAAAAGTTAAGTAAAATGTGACCCACCACTTTAATGAAGTCGTTTGCACATGAATAGGAAACTGGCTACAGGATCGAGTAAAGAGAGGGGTTGAATTGGAGTGAAAAATTGGAGGGATGCTCTGTGCGGCATAAGTGCTAAAACAAGCCCCTCCCATAAGCATAAGCCACACCCATTCTTATAATAAACCTCACACCCCAATACTTTCTGGTTTCATCCATTTTAAATCAAAACCATTTCTCTATTTCCATTTTGGTACTTCCTTCTAATTTGATGGCCATTATGTATAGATTTATATGTGACCTGTAGGGACCTCAAAAGGAAAATTATACATGTGACTTTTCTTGGCCATCAATTCAGCTTCTGCCAACACAACTCCTTGCCTGTGTATTGTGTGTCATAATAACCCCATTATATTCTATATTACCCAAGATTATTATATATATTATTCTCTCACTATTCCTTAATCCATTTCTGTTGTTTAATAACTTCATTTTCTATTTTTGTTTCCCCTGTTTCTTCTGCTCTCATTTTCCCTATAACCCTCTCTGACGCCTCCACCTTCTTCATCTGTTTAACACTTTTCTCTATTTCTTTCCCTTCAAAATGTAATAACTGGCGGCACCAATCAATGGGATTTTCTCATAAAATGCCTTTATTAGGACATATGGGCTCTGACCCCAAACACACAGCAACGTTTCAGACCCCTCACGGTCTTTTTTCAAGCTTGAAAAAAGACCGTGAGGGGTCTGAAACGTTGCCATGTGTTTGGGGTCAGAGCCCATATGTCCTAATAAAGGCATTTTATGAGAAAATCCCATTGATTGGTGCCGCCAGTTATTACATCTTGAATGGATTGAACGGAACAAGGTGGGAAACCGTTGGATTGGCACCAGATTGAAAGAAATTGGAGGTGAGAGTGCTGACTGAGAAATCTGTGATCTATTTCTTTCCCAGCAACCTTTTCTCTTCTATATCTTTAACTATATTATATTTTACCTTAGCATTTTATTTGCGAGGAGAGAATCAAAAGAAAGTTTAAGGAATTCAAAACTCTTGCCACCCCACTGAGGGAATGGTATTTCACAGAAATAAGACGAGAAGGGATGGCACCCCTGTGTAACCCTCCCCAATTCCAGCACTGGGTACAGAGGGTGGTTGTTAATGGTTCATTCTACTTGGTTCTTAGTGGGGTCCCTCAGGGCTCGGTGTTGGCTCCACTTTTAATTAAATTGTTCATTAATGACTTAGGGGTGGGTGTTGTAAGTAATGTATCAGTGTTTGACACAAAACTATCAGCCCAATTAATTCCATCCAGGATGTGGCACTTGCAACAGGATCTTGACAAACTGGCAATCTGGGCAGCTAAGTGGCAAATGAGATTCAATGTTGATAAATGTAAAGTCTGAGATGTAAAAATATTCACTTATACCCTTAATGGGACTGCACTAGGCAAATCCATAATGGAGACGGAGCTTGGAGTCCTTGTAGATGATAAACTTGTCTGTAGCAAGTAATGCCAGTCAGCAGCATCAAGGGCCAATAAGGTCTTGTATTAAACATAGAGTCACGGGAGGAGGGGGTCCCACTGTATAGAGCACTTGTAAGGCCACATCTAGAATATGCCCTACAGTTTTGTCTCCATCACTCAAACAGGACATTATTGTATTAGAGAGGGGACAGAGAAGGGCAACTAAGCTGGTAAAGGGAAAATCTTAGCTATGAGGAAAGACTGGCCAAATTGGGGATATTCACACTGGAGAAGAGGCACTTAAGGGGTGATATGATAACTATGTATAAATATATAAGGGGATCATATAATAATCTCTCTAATGCTTTATTCACCAGTAGGTCTTTCCAGCTGACACAAGGTCACCCATTCTGATTAGAAGAAAAGAGGTTCCAGCTAAATATTGGGAAGGGGTTTGCCAATGCATTTAAGGACATGGAAAATGCATTCAAACTCTAGCAAGTGCTACAACTTAAGAGACAAAACCAATATTTACACAACATACAGAAATATTGCATATTAAGTAAAATTTACTACACACAATTCATCCCATTGTTCCTGAGTTTGGTGTCACACTGTATCTATGAGCAGAAGAGAACGCAGTGCGAATGCTTGTTTCAGGTTCGGTACCTTATGACTTATTTTCCATGTGATACTACCAATATGTAATAGGAGAGTCTGAAGTAAAAATAAATTGACTGTATCTCTTCCCTTTTATGGCTTTCTGGTGGAGAAGATGAAACCTATTGGAGAATCCCCATTCTGTGCAAGTAGGTTTATTCCATGAATCATATAATGTTACTGAAGGCACAACCTCATGTATGAATTCTCTGGTGGATGGTAAAGTATCTCTTTGAAGACAACACTTTGCCACAGTCTGTGCATGGGAAACATTTGTCACGTGTGTGAGTTTGTATGTGTCGTTCAAGGATTTCTTTTTGTGAGAAGTGTTTGCCACATTTTGTGCAATGGAAATGTTTCTCGCCCGTGTGAGTTCTGTGATGTCTGTTAAGGTCACTCTTCAAACGAAAACTTTTCCCACATTCTGTACAAGTATATGGTTTCTCCCCAGTGTGAATTTTCTGATGGCTGGAAAGGTAGACCTTTGATATGAATGTTTTCCCACATTCTGCGCAAGGAAATGATTTCTCCCCTGTGTGAATCTTGAAGTGGATCTGAAGGTGTATTTTCTGGGAAAAGGTTTTCCCACATTCTATACATGCATATGGTTTCTCCCCAGTGTGAATTTTCTGGTGATGCTTAAGGACTTCTTTTCGCTTGAAACTTTTCCCACATTCTGTGCAGGAGAAAGGCTTCTCCTTGTTGTGATTTTTCTGATGAGCATGAAGGTGGCTATTTGTTGGGAATCTTTTCCCACATTCTGTGCATTCATAAGGTTTCTCCCCAGTGTGAATTTTCTGGTGATCTTTAAGGACTTCTTTTCGCTGGAAACTTTTCCCACATCCTGTGCAGGAGAAAGACTTCTCCATATTATGAATCTGTTGATGAGTACGAAGGTGTTGTTTTCTGAAGTATCTTTTCCCACATTCTGTGCAGGAGAAAGGTTTCTCCCCAGTATGAATTCTCTGGTGACTATGCAGGTGGCTTTTTGTCAAGAATATTTTCCCACATTCTGAGCATTCGTAATGTTTTGTCACTGAGGGAAGGTCCTTCTGGGAGTTTGGAAGGCTCATTGCACTAAATCTTTTTGTCTGATACAGATGTTTCTTTCCAATGTGTGGATTTCCTGGTGTTGGAGAAGTTCTACAGTCTAATGGTCTCTTGTCTTAATCCAAAGAAGAAGAGGATCATTAGCTTTTGGGATTTCTTCTTTCATCCAAGCTAATATGTGAAAGGGTAGAAGAAAATATTCATTCAGATCAATTGCAGATTGAACTCAATATTAAAAAAGTGTTATCTAGTAAAGAAGCAGCTTGCCTTGTTTTATGGCTGAGATTCAGGGATCCGTCTTTGATTTTTTGCTTTTTAACTTGACCTGGATGTGGGCATTGAAAGTCCAGTTTCTAATTTTGCTCATGATAATAAATTGTGCAGAACTATAAGTTCCATGCAGAATTCTGACACTTGTGATTTGACTAACCAGTTTCCTTAAATGAAAAGGATCTAGGGGTGTGTAGATAACAAGCTGTCATTATGTGGCCACTAAAGCAAATAAAGTTCTGTCTTGTATAAAAAAGGACTCCAGCCCTTTAAGAAGTATATGAATGAGCTGGAGAGAGTGCAGAGATGGGGAACTAAACTATGTGGGAGACTGTCAAGGTTGGGGTTGTTTTTCTGGAAAACAATATGTTTTTGCAGGAACATGATTACACTTTATAGGTCCATTAGATGACAATATAGACAAATATCAGGGGATCTATTTTTTTAATAACATGGATCACTGGACAAGAGGCCCCTCTTCAGAATAGAGGAAAATAACTTTCATTTAAAGGAACAGAGTAGGGGGGTCATCACAGTGAGGTTGTGGAATGCACTGCGGGGGGATGCAATGCTGATTCTGATAATGCCTTTAAGAGAGACTTGGATGATTTCTTTGACAAGCAGAATATCATAGGCTACAGTGAAACAAAATTTACAAAAGGTATAGATAATGGTTTATATAATTAATGTGAGTGTATGGAGGGGTCTGTGTGAATGTGTGTATGTATATGCACAGAGCTACATTTGGGGGGCTGAACTTGATTGACTTTGGTCTTTTTTCAACACAACTATGTAACTATGTAATCTGTAAAACCTCTACATCATAGTATCAATAATGTAGTTATAGTAACCACTTAAATATCAAAAAGACAAATTCACAATGACAAAGAAAAGCCAACCTCACCAGTAAGTACAATACAGCATTAATCAAAGGAACCCCAATAAATCCCCCAACATGAATGAGCCATAAGCACAATTGGAGCCAACAGGGGGGAACACAAGGCAACAGGAAAGACATAGGCAGGGAAGTTACATTACACTTAACTATTATGGCAGCTGCTATGTTAAACAGAGAGAGATGATATGGCTGTTTACTATGGTAAAGCATTTTATAGAATAAGTACAGGACTCTAAGTTGTACTACTGTGGCAAAGCTATTGGGAATGAACTGCATCAGTAGCTTTCCTTTTCCTAATTTGCCCCAGGGGATGAAATGATGCAGTGCATCCAAGTCAACACCATTCTACAATATTTCTTATGTAGTTTAGCTCTTGCTTACTCAGACATCATGAATGGAGTGGGGGTCCCTTTGGCAATCATGGCCATGGGCAGGCTATAACTTCCCATGGCTTCTACTTGGTTGGTTCATCCAGAAGACTTCCAATCCATGTTGCTGCAGTATCAGAGCCCCTCCCACCTCTGTTTTGTCTCCTGAGTGCTCACCCCCACCCACATCTCTATCAGAACAGGCAGCCTCATCCACTCAGTGTCCCCTTTATCAGGAGGAAGACGGCTGCTGTGAGGGGCCAAAAGGCCAAGAATGCAAAGCCTAAAGTGGCAGAAACCATTGGCTTCCAGAACACAACTGAAGTTAAAAAGCAGCTCTTGATGGTTCTTTCTTCTGCACCACTCTATATCAGTACAAACAGGCAGAGAATTGTCCCAGGTAATGGAGAAGTCTGTCCTATATCCCTGTGTCTCATACCAGTGTCATATAATGTAATAAATATATAACACAATTATCTGTGTATGTAAGATAACAAGATGTCTGACATGGTGCTGGGAATCATCACTCTCATTGGTCACCTCTTATGCATTTATAATGATGTTTTTCATCATTAAAGTTCTTATTGGTGATCTTTCTTGCATCAAGAATTATGGTTTTATGCAACTTCTATAGAAAACTAGGGGAAGATGTGTTACAGCTGGGTGTACAGTAATTCTGGTTATATGAACTGGTTTCCCCACCATAGCATTTTATATATTGATTGATTGTATATAGGCACACGTGTTTATGTGTGTTGCCTGTTCCACGGAATGGGGGGCCTTTAGGCCATGGAAAGTCTAAAAGCAGCCATAGATGTTCAGATATACCTGCAATATCGGTCGAAGAATCGGACGTCCCCATCTCCCGACCTGCCACTAACCTTCAGTTTCAATAAAGTAGTGAAAGAACAGCTCAGACGATGTCCAACAAAAGCTGGTGAAAGTCTACAGCAGACTGCAGAGATATTATCGGCAGCCAACAGAAATTTTCTAACCTGTCCAATCATCTGAACGGCTGATCGGCATGGCACGAAAAATGTCGGCACACTCCACACACAACCCGAAAATCGAGGATTCATAAGATTATATCTGTACATCTTTGGCCAATTTAACACTACACTTGGCTGGAGCCTTCTACTTGGTTGGTCATTTAACATAGTCTCAAACAAAAAAATATTCGAAGCATAACAAGTGTTAATGTGTGGAATCTCTTTCCGCAATAGAAGCGTGGCCCAGGTGCTCCTGCCCAGGCCCTCAGCTCAGGGGAGCGGACAATCCGTATATGTAACTCAAACTAGTTGGTGCAAGGCACACTGGATCCCACGCTTAGATCAGACCAAAAAAAATAACGAATAAAAATGAAAACTTTATTTTATATAATCATCTCTCGCCTGACGCGTTTCGTGTCAATAGGACACTTGATCATAGGCTAGACATTTTTATTCATTATTTTTCAGTGATCTCACTGCAACAGGAAGTGACACAGCAGCTAGTGATTGGCTGGCAGGAAGAGGAAGTCACACATACTGGCTAAAGAAGAAATCCTGGCATAGAGAACCGCATGGTGGACAGAGAAGGAAGCCAGAGAGCTGCTGGTCCCCAGTTTAATAACATTGGGAAGAAGAGGCGATTTGTCGCCGGGCGACTAATCTCCCGAATCAGCATGTGTCTACCATAAAGCATCTGAAGAGCACTCCGCCATGCCGTTAGTTAATCGCCACATATGGAGTGTAACAACGACAAACGTTTGTCGAAAGGGTTACACAGAACACATGGCAGAAGAAAAGAGTCCTTTGTTATGATGTCACTGAACACAGCAGAGGCAAATACAAGGGATTTCTAAAGACAGTAGATAAAGAAAAGAATTACAAAGTATAAGTGGTAATAACGGGGAGTGGGGGACAGAGGAGATGAGAAGTTATAACAGGGGGCACAAACACAAATACTACTTACAAAACTTTTACTGCTGCACAATATAATAGAACTCTTCCAGACGCTTCTCTCTCTCTCTCACAGCTAGTCGTGATTTGTTGGTTTTGAAAATACCACCGACCCCCCTTTGTTCTCCATGGCAACCACACAAGGAAAGCCTGCCCTCCCCCCTTCCATCTCCACAGCAGTCACACTGGGAAGCAGTTAGTGGAGCGAGACAGAGAGTGAGATACAAACACAGAAAGAGACAGAGAGACAGAGAACAGCACATTATTTGCTCAGAGAACTGACAAGGTATTTGCCAATCTGCTGTGCCTCTCTCTCGGCTAATAAGAAATTAATGTGGTCATTTCAATCCTTCATTCCTGCTTTAATTGTTAAAGGGGTTGTTCACCTTTAAATGGATTGTTAGTATGATGTAGAGAGGGATATTCTGAGACACTTTGCAATTGGTTTTCATTTTTTATTATTTGTGGGTTTTTTTACTACTTTAACTTTTTATTCAGCAGCTCTCCAGTCTGCCATTTCAGCCATCTGGTTGCTAGGATACCAAATTCCCTTAGCAACCATACATTGATTTGAATAAGAGACTGGAATATAAATAAAAAAGTGCCTGAATAGAAAGATAACAAGGGGGCTCCTCAATTGACCCTTCACTTTCAGCCGTCTCACTGAACCCCATTAATACAGACCTTAATAAAACTTTATAACACTATTTTCGGCACGCACGCCAAAGACATCACTGTGATGTCTTTGGCGTGCATGCCGACAATAGTGTTCCAAGGATAACTTTCTCCCCAAGCTACGGGTTCAGGGCGCAGCACGCGGGCCATAGACGTTCAGATATACGGAGCACAGTGAATGCACCTGAATTAAAAGAATTGATTGAAGTAAAGTGACGGGTTCAGGGCAATTGCACCCGAACCACAACCATATCTTGGTGAAATGTTCAGAATTTTTGTTGTATAAAAGTTTAAGCTCCCAAGAAGTTAAGGCAATACAATAATTAAGCTGGAAGCACCTGTTTGTTGATAGACCTTAATTAAACACCAGGAGCCAGATATGGGGTAAAATGGCCACTGCGTTTATTCACATTTCATCAAATAATTAGGACCGTGCCAGTAGGGATGCAACGACTCCACTATTTTGGATCTGGCTGAACATCGAATCCCTCATGAAAGATTTAGCTGAATACCAAATCTGAACCCTAAAGGAGGCCATAGACGCACCATTTATATCGTACAAAACTCATTTTCGTGTATGGTGGGAAACAAGTCTATCGGCAGAAGACTTGGATATCGGTCGGCTCCTTGATCCGGCTGGACAGATTTTGATCAGACTCCTTTGAAGGCACCTGAACATGGGCATTTTAGTGCTGAATCATCAGATACAGGTAGAATTCTATTGTTTCTATATGTATATCCATTGGAAACATCTTTTTCCAAGAAAGATCTTAATCGTTACATCTATGGCCAGCTTAATTGGCATATGCAAATTAGTGAGGGGGAGGGAAAGAGAGTATAAAAATTTCTTTACATCCTTGTTTTGTGACCAAATGTCACATGATTTTAAGGATTCGGTTTGGTCAGGCTGAAAACTGCAGAATCTTGGCCCAATGCCACGCTGAATCCTGGATTTACTGCATCCCTACATGACCTAATATTCAAAGCCAGAATTACATAAGAGATCGCTACCATTCTCTGCTGCTCCTCACTTGAGATCAGCACTGTTATTATATCCAGCACTACAGGGAGGATGTTCCCCAAATCTACTACCAGCAGGAACTGCATCTCCCACCATGAGAGATGTCTACCAGCCATCAATCTCTCTTCTAAATGTATCTGTACAATACTCCTAGTGCTGATGTGACAAATACAACTTCAAATACATGATCTGCCCTTGTGTGACATACTCTGCCCGTGTGTGTCATACTCTGCCTAAGTGTGACCTGCTCTGCCCATGTTTGATACTCTGCCTGTGTGTGACCTGCTCTGCCCATGTTTGATACTCTGCCTGTGTGTGCCATATTCTGGGGGGGTTGTTAGCATTTTGAAAATAAGATTGTTAGGGGCCTCTAAGGTATTTAATCATGTGATGGGGGTGCTGTGTTATCCACAGGGGAGGCATATACTTTTTTCAGATGAGTGATAACCCTGCAGTGAGCACCAACCATTTAGTTTTTTGGTGTGCTACCACTATTAATGTGTATATGGTCTTGTGGTAACATGAGTGTGGTTTAAAGTGGGCGTGGTTTCAAAACAGGGAATAGCCAAAACTGGCTTCCATTATTGTCCCTCCAATATGTAGGCCAGAAACATTTGGCCCTTGGAAGTTGGACAGCACTGTACTCTTTGAAAGCAGCGGCAGAGCAATCCAACTCCTATAGAAAGTAACATGCACACCTATTAGAAATAATACATGAGGGAGCAGAGCAGAACTCAGTAAGCTGGCAGTGTCTTATGCTGAGAAATAAGAAAAATCTCGAGAGAATTAAAAAATTTAGTAGATATAGACCAGCAAATACATTCTTCACATAGTTGGGCTGAAATCTGTCCCCAATGAACACTGTGCTTCTCATTGCTCACACGACCCCTGCATTCCTTCTATTGAACCCCTATATTCATCTGTTTAATCAATCTGTTCCTAGTTAAGTTCAAGAACCACTGGTGACAATTATTGTTTGAACTCAAAAAGGTATAGTTCAGCAACACCCTGCCTCCACTATAAGCAGGGGCCTACACATGAATATTGACTACTTGACTTGCTGAAGTTTTGTATAAGAGTTTTTGTGCTTTTGACACTTCATAAATCTCAACATTTACCAAAAGGTTGAGTTTGTGAGGATTTTTATACCTCAAATAAACTAACAATTCAAGTGTTTTCTTATTTATGAAAAAAAATGAATTGAAAAACTTGAATCAGTGAATTCAGGGTGAAAAACCCATATTCTCAAATTTACCAAGTTTTAAGAGAAAAAAGAAAAACTTGAATCGCTCAAATGTATAGACCAATAAAAAAACCCGACAAGGTTCGAGGCATAATAAACTCAAAAATTGTAGTGTTTACTGGAAACTACCCTCGAAAACTTGAATTTGTTGGGGGGGGGGACTCAAACTTTGATAAATAACCCCCTTATAGTCATTAAAATCAAACAAAACAATTTTTTGAGAAAAAAATGATTTATGACAAAAGTGAGAAATGCTTGTTAGTAAATAGTCAGGTTTAAAGTATTTTTAGTTTTATTGCTATCATGTTTTATTTTTTTATGCTTTTTGATAAATGTAAAGTTTAAAAGTAGCAGCAAGTAACGAGCAATTTATGCTCTTGATGTCATTATGTAATAAGAGTCTTTTGGATTCCATTTAAATACAGAAATATGAAGGTGGAATGGCACCAGCCACTGTTTAAAGTTAAAACACCTAGATTGGGAAAAATTGTCTTTGATCTGTAACAAATGCAAAGTTTCAGGCTAAAAACAGCCTTTCCTCTAGGTATTGATTAACCAGTGATTGTC
Source organism: Xenopus borealis (assembly GCA_024363595.1). Classification (NCBI taxonomy): domain Eukaryota; kingdom Metazoa; phylum Chordata; class Amphibia; order Anura; family Pipidae; genus Xenopus; species Xenopus borealis. Next base: position 295,395 of record CM044441.1, on the reverse strand, counting down.
TCACTTCATACACTTTGCACAATCAACAAACTGACAGTTCAACTCCATGACATACAGTTGTGCTCATAAGTTTCCATCCCCTGGTAGAATTTCTGATTTCTTAAACATTTTTCAGAGAATATGAATGACAAGACAAAAACTTTTCTTTCACTCATGGTTAGTGGTTGGCTGAAGCCATTTATTGTGAAAAAAACTGTGTTTACTCTTTTTAAATCATAATCACTACATAAACTACCCAAATGACCCTGATTAAAATTTAACATACCCCAGTTCTTAATCCCGTGTATTGTCCCCTTTAACATGAATGACAGAAGTGTTTAGTGGTAGTTGTGGATGAGGCTCTTTATCTTCTCACACTTGGGTAAAGCTGCCCATTCTTCTCCAGTTCGCTGGGTAAATTCTTGGGGGTCTGTCTTGTATGAACTGCACGTTTGAGATCTCCCCAGAGTCAATCAATGATATTGACACTGTCAGGAGACTGGGCCACTCCAGAACCAGAACTTTATTTTGCTGTAGCCAATGACAGCTCAATGACTTGGCCTTGTGTTTTGGATCATTGTCATGTTGGAATGTCCAAGTATGTTGGAATAGTCTTGGCTCTCGCACACCCTATCCAACAGGCTAATTAGAGATGCCTGGTGCTCAATGATGGAGGTCCGGCCACCTCTCAATTGAATAGCAAAAGAAGAATCCAGTGGCACACAGGACTTATCAACACATACATGTTTATTGCCATTTGCTGTGCAATGTTTTGGGGTTACTTTATCAAGCCATAAAGGGGTGTCCAAGTATTTCCCATGTGCAGCTTCTGGGCTGATAAGTGCAAACTTTCCTCCAGTGTTTTTTTGTATTTTACCTGAAGTTATTTGTGCAAGGTTTTTCCTTGCATCTCAAACAGTTTTTCTGGCAGTTGTGCCTGAAATTTTAGTTGGTCTGACTGTGGTTTGGTTTCAACATAACCCCTAATACCTTTTCCTCCTGCAGATCCTTTGACAACTCCTTTGCTTTCCCTAATTACTTAGAATCCAAAAAACATCACTGCAGCACTCAATCAAAGATGCAAGGGTCTGTCAGGAGTCCAGAAAGTCATTGACCTTTTATACACAGAGTAAACACAGTTGTTAGTCAATAAATGGCTTCAGACAAACACGAACCATGAAATCCAAAATGGGTAAATATGTCTTTCTATTCCAAACTACCAAGCAAATTTGCAGTTTTGATAAAAGTTAATAAAATAAAGATCTCAAAGTTTGCATTACTGAGCATTTTATCTTCCACATATCTTTAGGTCCCAACATTAAAGTACCCTAATATATAAAATTCAGGGGTCTACTGAACAGTTTGATTCGTAATGTGCACAGGTTAATAAAAGCATGTGATTTTTAGCAGTCCCAAATGTATTACTTGTAAGTACTAATTGAATGTCATATCTCTACTGATTCAAATACATACTGTCTATTTCATTTGTGATAAAGCTAAAAAAAATGCTGCAGCCCAAATGCCATATATTGGTAATAACTACACATTCTCTTGAATATGTCTTTCCACTTCATGCTTCCAAGTCACAAAGCTTTTGTAGAGTTGGTGATTCTGTGGAAATGTCTGAAAATCACCAGATATCTTCAAGTTTGCAGCATTTTATTTCCCTTGTATCATTTTTGGGTGTATGAATTTGCATGTGACGTTGAAGACTTTCTTTACGAGAGAATGTATTCCCACATTTTGTACATGAGAAATGTTTCTCTCCTGTGTGTGTTCTGTGATGTCTGTTAAGGTCACTCTTTAAACGGAATCTTTTCTCACATTCTGAACAAGGAAACGGTTTCTCCCCCGTGTGAATTTTCTGATGGCTGGAAAGGTAGACCTTTGATATGAAACTTTTCCCACATTCGACGCAAGGAAAGGACTTCTCCCCTGTGTGAGTCTTAAAGTGGATCTGTAGGTGGCTGTTCTTTGAGAAGGTTTTTCCACATTCTGTACATACATAAGTTTTTACCCCTGTGTGAATTTTAAGGTGATATTTAAGGATTTCTTTTAGTCTGAAGCGTTTGCCACATTCTGTACAGGAGAATGGTTTGTCCCCAGTGTGAATTTGCTTGTGAATATGAAGCTGGCCTTTTGTCAAGAATCTTTTCCCACATTCTGTACATTCATAAGGTTTCTCCTCAGTGTGAATTTTCTGGTGATCTTTCAGGACTTCTTTTCGCTGGAAACTTTTCCCACATTCTGTGCAGGAGAAATGTTTCTCCTCATTATGAATTTGCTCATGACTACGAAGGTGTTGTTTTCTGAAGTATCTTTTCCCACATTCTGTGCAGGAGAAAGGTTTCTCCCCAGTATGAATTCTCTGATGACTATGCAGGTGGCTTTTTGTCGAGAATGTTTTCCCACATTCTGTGCAGGAGAAAGGTTTCTCCCCAGTATGAATTCTCTGGTGACTATGCAGGTGGCTTTTTGTAGAGAATCTTTTCCCACATTCTGAGCATTCGTAATGTTTTGTAACTGAGGGAAGGTCCTTCTGGGAGTTTGGAAGGCTCATTGCACTAAATCTTTTTCTGAGACTGATACAGATGTTTCTTTCCAATGTGTGGATTTGCTGGTGTTGTAGAAGTCTACAGTCTAATGACCTCTTGTCTTAATCCAAAGAAGAAGAGGATCATTTCTCTTCTTTTATCCAAGTTAATATGTGAAAGGGAAGAATAAAAGATCAATTTCAGACTGAAATCAATATTAAAGGTGTTATCTAGTAAAGCAGCAGCCTGCCTTGCTTTATGGCTGAGATTCAGGGTTTTGTCTTTGGTCCTTTGCTGTTTAACTTGTTTATTAATGACCTGGAGGTGGGCATTGAAAGTACTGTTTCTATTTTTGCTGATGATACAAAATTGTGCAGAACTACTCGTGTCTGGGGCATGGCACGAGTTCTAATATTTCACAAGTGCTTAGAAATGACAGTTGGACAAGGCATTGACAAGGCAAAAGGAACTGGATTCCCCTTCAACAACCACAAACCAGCTGGAATAAGAAGAAAACAGATTTGTTTGTACCCCCTACTGTAAATGATAAGGATAATGATCTGTGACCATATAAAGGCACAAGGCTGCAGACTGAGTTATACAGGGGGGAACTCTGAGT
>CM044441.1:218957-232173 GCA_024363595.1 Xenopus borealis | reverse complement strand
TCTTATCCATAATTCTACTGGCTCATCTGGGGTTAATATGCTTCCTATGCATTTGCTGTAGTAATTATACTGACATGTCTGTGGTCAAGGTTGGCCTGCTGTCCAGGGCCCCCCTCTGGATCCCCTGGCCCCCCCACTGCATGTAGTCACACATGAACACTGAGCCGCACAGCGCACAAAACACAGCGCTATTTTCGCACAGTGGGCACACTCACACAAACGCAGTCTCATTTGCGAGCCGTTGGAGGAAATGCATTCTCAATGCGAACTCGCAAAAAATGGAAAGACGGGCACAGTAGTGCAATATTTTAGCGTTCAGGAAAAAACATGAGCAATACAACTATTTGAGAATAAATATGCGCTGAGCGAACTTTATTAATGCCCCCAACTGTGTAATAACACATTTTTCCCCATCCTTTCCCTTTGTGTAATAATCCCAAAGTATTTTATTCTGCTGTTATGTATATAACTTTCCGTGTGCACCCCAACCTTGGTATTGCCCCTCCCGCAGCTACACATTGAGGGTCAGTCATAAACTTTTTTCGGTGCATATATATTTGCATTGGTTTCTTGCATGTGTTCCCCAAGTGCACAAACATATTGCACTGCTGTGCCCGTCTTTCCTTTTTATCTAATTTCAGTGTTTGTGTGAGTTAGTGGTAGCGATGTACCAAATCCGGGATTAGGCCAGGATTCAGCCTTTTCAGCAGGATTCAGATTCGGCTGAACCCTTGTGCATGGCTAAACCAAATCCTAATTTGCACATGTAAATTACAGGTAGGGAGGGAAATCTCATGACTTTTTGTAACAAAACACGGTAAAAACATTTTTCCCACCTTTTCCCTTTCCGCCTTTCCATAACGTCGGCTTTTCATGTAATTTTTTAAATACACATTTGAGCATTTCACAATATATCTTGGTGTTGCTGGTCATTTCTTCATTATCTAAACTATTTACTGTGCACCTGAGGCACCCGAATACATTTGCCGATTGGGGGCAAAGGAGATCCATCATGAGCTATGGGGTTTGAGAAAGAGGTGGAACTGCACCTACACGGAGTGTCCCTCTCAGAGTACTATAGGTAAAAGAGAATCCCTTGTGGTTTTCACATCCGTAGCATGCCCACCATTGGACATAGTAGCCCTGACTTTTAGTGCTCTGCACTAGACAGCTGCTCCCATGAATTAATGCTACTAGTCATTGAGGAAGCTGGATGTGAACTAAAACCAGTATGTGGGGAAATAATACAGTACCTTGAAGATAGACAAAGAAAACCATTGGCTTGCTCATTTGCAGGAACAGACCACACACTATAAAAGCGTCATTCTTGCATTTTAGGGTTGCCACCTGGCCGGTATTTTACCGGCCTGGCCAGTATTTGTGATGGTTGATCCCAATGTTATTAATAGGAAAAAAAGATAAATATATAGGAAGGGCTGTATTTTTTCAAGAAAAGGCGGCAACCCTATTGCATTTAAGCGTTCCAAGTTCCTCCGTGTGCAACAGGACTATAAGAAGAATAATGTGTATCATTGGCGTCATGGAGGGAGATCTGGCATGCAATGATGCAGGATGATGACGCGGTGCACATGTAGACCTCCTGGGTACATGGAACAAGAAATGGATGCAGAGGTACACGTGGCACAGATGGCTTTTTTAGGCACCGAACCACAGATCGAAAAACTGATATGGGGACCGCATACACAGGAAGGGGCAGAGGACGCAGCAAACCATCACTCCTAGGAGGGAAGATACCCCTGAGCAAACAGTAATCAACCTCTCCAAACACCAGATAACAGTAATGGAAGCATGTTAACTAAAGGTCTATTATATGTCCCCTCCATGCTGACTTTAATGCTATTGTGGACACTTATAAAGTCTCACACACCTTGAGACTCAGAGAGCACTTTCAACTCAAGGGGGGTATTAAGACAGACAAAAGAGAGGGGGTACAACTGCTAGAGCCAAGACTGAGTTTGACCCTATGGCGAGCAACATTTCTTTACGTACATTTGCACAAATGATTGATGCAGCTGTAACAGACTTTCTACAACTGACAAGGGTCAATTTAAATCAAGGAGGAACGAGTGGTACTAAAGGACTTTTGCGTATTACAGGTCGGCATTATTGGCACAATTATCTGATGCCAACATATATCGCAAATTGAACTTTGACCCTACCTCTAAATAACAGCTGTGCCTCAAAAATCTATGTAGGGACCCACAGGGGTACTATTGGCCAAGAGGTGCTGTGACCACATCCTGTCACACTCTGTATAATGATTGTGAAGGGGTGGATCTTTGCCTTTGGCTCCTGGAGTCTGATCGAACTGGGTGTATCAGGGGGGCTTGGGTAAAGCAAGGCCCAGAAAAGCCATGTGCTCTGGAGAGATAAGTCAGGGAGCAGGGACCCCATGAATGAGGGTAGTAAGTGGCAGGAATATAATGTTATAGACTCTATAGGAGATTAAGGCAGAGAGGAAAGAGAGAAAGAGCAGCTGTGTGCTCCATCAAGGAGGTATAGCAGGGATTAGCTTCCCAGGCCATAAAATTGCCTATAGTGAAGGGACACAGTGGATAGGGTGTCAGGCTTTAGGTTCTCCTCCCTGACCCCTGCACTGGCTGGGATCCAGACCACGTGTGAGGTTTTTCTGCTTGGAGGTGCTGTACTGCCTTGACTACATCCTCATGGAGTGCCCCATCTCTCCTCTGAAGCTCTGTGTGAGTTATGTGCCTACATATATTTTGCCTCTACATACGAGCTCTCTGTGAGTGTGTGTATATTGTCGAATGCCTTTTTGCATGCACAGTAGTACCTAGGACTTGTAGTTGCACTATACCAGGGGTGTCCAAGATTTTGGCTTCTCTAGGGCACATTGGAAAAAGAAAAATTGTCTGGGGCCACACATGAAATACGCAAACACTTTTTATTTGTAAAAGTAAAGAAAATGCATAGAAAAGAACTACAATACCAGTCGGATAACCAGATGGAGCTATACACTGGAATATGTAACACCTGGAAATTAAATAGCCTACTAACTGGACAATAGACAGAGTCCCCCCTCCTGCCTACTCCTAGATCCTTTGAAACATGACGTTTCCTTGGAACCGAGCATTTCAAGCTGGTCTGGAATTCATATCCATCCTGGGCCACATGCGGCCCTCTGAGTCTACTATTTGGAGTCTACCTAGCCCAAATTAGTGTTACATGTACTCCATGAAGCGTGAACACATGGCTGGATTACGGAGAATGAACTATATGTGAACTATCTGGTAAGATCAGTTATATATTCTTTACCAAAAATACACAAGTCCTTACGAAATCCCCCCTGGCAACCCATCATATCAACCAGGTGATCATTAACTGAAAATATATGTGGACACACTATTACAGCCCTTGATCAGGGATTTGGTTCTTACCTACAGGATACTACAGATTTTTTAAAAAAACGATTGGGAGCATTAACACGGACGCTATGAACTTCATGTTTCTAACCATGGATGTCCACAATCTGTACACGTGCATTCAACATGGGGCAGGTATTCGGAATGTGAAGGAGTTTTTAAGCCATAACCATGCCTATACCAACAATTGCTTAAAATTTGAAACAGATTTTTTTCTACAGTTAATAGGAACAGCGAGGGGCTTGAATGTAGTGCCCACCTATGCGAATATCTTTATGCATGGGTACGAGGCAACAGATATATATAACCACCCGCTTTTCCATAAAAATGGTGGATATTTTAGACCCTAAATCGATGATCTGAGAGATTTTTGGAAAGAGGATACCCTAGAGAATGAATTAAGGACACAAGGAAATGGGCCATGTCACTGGACCGGGAAGTGATCCTGAGGGTCTCGACACAGGACAATGTAGATAAAATGGATGAGATTTACTATACGACTACATTTGACGCACGTAACCCCACTAATCAACAAATCTATCTTACAGCATTGGCCGATAGTGAAATCTGACACTGACTTGGCAGCACTAAACCAAAAAAAAGTTTGTTTTGGCCACAGGTGAAACAAGAACCTAAATAACTTCTCTCCCCCACTGACCTGGTAAGCAAATACGAGACACAAATAAGAACAAGTAAGGTGGGTGTATTCAATTGTGGTAACTGCACAATGTGTAATTGTTTAATTGTAGGTGACAAATTATTTCACCCATATACTGGTAAACCATATTCCATCAGAGACTCTCTTGCACATCCTGGAATGTAGCGTATTTAATCAAACGCCCCCTGGATTTGCTGTGGTAAAACCTGTAGGCAGCTAAGGCAACGAATTAGCATGCATCGCTCCAATATTAGGGCAGAACTACACGGCTGACTTTAGCGGATCCGACGCTGTGAGCAAAAACGGATGCGACAGGAGCAAGGTAAAGTAATAGGAAGTCGGACTGTGTCGCAGGGTTGATCCGACGCAACACGACTGTCAGATGAAAGTGCTGCAAGCGGAGTCTTTATCCAACAGTCGTGTCGCGTCGGATCAACCCTTTAATGGCATACTGAAATCTTATCCCTATCAACCACACATAACTCTCGGATTTTATATGGTATATACTGTTGACACTTTGAGTATAGTGTTGTCTAGTCAATGCATCATATCTGGCTAGCTATAACCCAGTATTAATTAATGGTTTTGAATAGATAACAATGAAGTCTGGATAACAATATAACGCTGGGGGTTCCTTACAGCCAGAGTAGTGGATTATATTTGAGTAACACTGACCAATCCAAATGGTGGGAAGCTGTATTATGCTTTGTGATCACTTTTATGTAATGTATATACAATATACACACTTAATAGCACTGTAGAACTCTATTAACATACAACAAAACAAATTCACTTGGCACAAAAGAAAAATTGATTTTAATGCATCATTTTACTCTACATATTTGTGTGCGTGTAATTATAGATATATTCTGGCACTTGATCACTTTAACTGCTGTGATTTTTGGCACTGATTAATGCAATTATCTTCAATGATGTTGATGTCACTTCCTGTTGATGGATCTATGGGTATACGAGTATACAAACAAGTGTGGGGGGTTAAACATGGTTGCCTTGAGAAAGGTCCCTATGTGGATAGAAATGTCACGTCAACTTTTCATGTAATTTTTTTAAATACACATTTGAGCAAATGAAAAAAGATAGGCAGCACCTCTCAGCCTGCATAATAATTTACTCCACTTTCAACAAATAAAGTGATATGTCTTTCATTTCCCAGGAACATCTGAGTACCGGGGTGTGTTCTGAACAAAGATGTTTAGTGAAGCAGTATTCAGTTGTGAGGCATTAAATTAAATGTGAAAAATTGGATGTGCAACATCTGTACATCATTCTACAATTCAGCACAATTTGCACAAAGAACATGTGTATGGCAGGGGGATGAGAAACACACTCACACAAACACACTCACTTGTATGAAAAGCTCATTTACACAAGTCACAGTCATTTTGGAACAAAGTGCTTTGGACCGATGAGATAAAAATTGAGTTATTTGCTCATAACAAAAACCGCTAGTTTGCATGGCGGAAGAAGAACACCGCATTCCAAGAAAAACACCTGCACCTACTGTCACATTTGGTGGAGGTCCCATCATGCTGTGGGGCGAGTTCAGGTTCTGGGCCCCTTGTTAAAGTCCAGGGTCGGATGAATTCAACCCAATATCAACAAATTCTTCAGGATGAAGTTCAAGCATCAGTCACAAAGGTGAAGTTACGCTGCAGGGGTTGGATATTCCAACAAGACAATGACCCTAAACTCACTTGGAAATCTACAAAGTCCCCCAACTTGAATATCATGGAAAATCTATGGGATGATTCGAAGCAGACTGTCCATGCTCAGCAGCCATCAAATGGAACTGTTGGTTTCTGCCGTACAGGGATAACATTTTTTTTAATTTGTTAGTATACTACGAAAAGAACCCACTAACACATATTAACTTTAAAATCGTGAAGTCATGGTAAAGAAAGAATTTGCCGAAACTCTGCTTGCGTGCCTCTTCAGAAAAGGTGATTGGCTGATCCATGGTCTTGTTTTTTTTGTAGTATAATACATTTTTTTAAATTTTTTTTGAGGGTACTGGTGGGGGAGTATCAAAGTACAAACCCGCTGGGGTACAGATATGGACTAGTTTATGGAGCTACCAAGGGTTTGTACTTTGGAAACCTGAACATTTATTTTTCTTAAAATAAAAACTCCACTATATAATTTGCCGGTGTACCTGGCCCTCCTCTCCTTTTTCTTATTGAATACCTCATTTGGAAATGCCCTAATTGCAAGCTGGGTAATGTAGTTGCCTGCTGCAAATGTAAAACTACAATACCCAGCATGCAACATGGCCCTCTAGCATCCAACCTGTGAGGCCTATAATAGGGTTACCAACTGTCCAGATTTCCCCCAGACAGGCTGGTTTTTGAAAGGGCTGTGCGGGTAAAAAAGTGCCTGTCCGGATTTCTAAATCTGGCCCCTGACATTATCAGTCCCACCCCCTCACATCACTGGACACGCCCCCTTCCCCGATCAGAAAAGGTGGCAACCCTAGACTACAAACTGGTTCCAGTAACATTTGATAGGCGACTGTATCACAGCGTTGTGATATAGTAGTGATGGGGTTAATACAGTCATCTGAAACCAGTCCCAGATTGTCCCATTTTGCTGCCAGTTTTGTGAGACTTATGCAGGATGAGATTGTGACGTCACTGCTCCTACATTACATAAAGAGATGACGCCTGGAGACAAGAAGACAGGGAACCCAGTTGGTTTGTGGGTACAGATGTAGCTGCCACTGTGTCTGTCATGAAATCCTTGGTAGTAACAGTACTGGGGCTCATTTATCAACACTGGGCAAATTTGCACATGGGCAGTAACCCATAGCAACCAATCAGTGACTGGCTTTTTCCAGCAAGCTGCAGATAGAACAATGCATGCAATGATTTGCTTGGTTACCATAGGTTACTGCTCAGAGGCAAATGTGCCCAGTGTTGATAAAGGAACCCCTCTTTTGCTACAAAGCATTGAACGATGGACACAGAGTACAGACAGAGTTCACACAGCTTGGAAATGTTACTGTAGCATCAGCTTATATTACAGCCAGGGAAGCTCATTTTCTGGATAATTAGTGACGACCCCTAAGCTTAGCTTCTCAGAGCCCACTGAGCATGTGCAGAGTCACAGACACTTTCCAAGATGGTGACCCCCTGTGACAAGTTTCAAGTCCTGGATCATTGCTGCTATTGACAAACTGAAACTTTAGCCTCCTGCAATAAGTTCACGATAAAAAATAGGACATTTTTAGCCACATTCATTTTTCAGAGTTTAGTTCTCCTTTAAAGAGACTGTTCACCTTTAAATAATTTTTTAGCATAGAGAGTGATATTCTGAGACAATTTGCTATTGGTTTTCATTTTTAATTATTTAGTTATTTAGCTTTTTATTCAGCAGCTCTCCGGTTTGCAATTTCAGCAACAATTAGAGAGGCTTCAAACAGGAGTTTTTTTTTTTGCCTTCCTCTGGATCAGCTGGAAGTTAGACAGGTTATAGAGAGACATATCTATTTAACTTAACTTATTTATCAGTAAATGACAAAGAATGAAGTACAAATTGCAAATATTTTAATAACTAAAAAGGATCTACTATATGACACTAAAAAAAAAACCTTCACCCCAATTTTCCACAGGCCTGGCTACATGATAAGTGGGTGTCATTACCCCCTGGGAGAAAACAGAGTAATTGCATTGAACAGAACATGATATAATATATAGGAAAGGCCCATCTGTCTCTGCCAAGGCCACAATCACTGGAGATGATGCAGATCAGTCCGAGTTGGACCATGTTACATTATATACAAGATTCTGTACGGTGTCTCTACAGATACTTCTAAGAACACAATGGCAAATCATAAAAGAAAGAATAAAGAAGGAATTTAGAAATGTATACGACAGAAATATTACACTTGCAGCATAAAGTTCAACCTGCAGCCCTCCAGCTTCTGCCACAACGAAATAGTGGGGGTTACAATTTAACAATTGGGGCAGCAGTTTACAAATGCCTACGTTGCCTTCGTAGAAGGCTATCAGAGTGAATGGTGGATGCTGGAGGTGTGCAGGCCAAACTCTGATGATGAACTCTAACACAAGAGGAAGGAAAGTCTCAACTAGGCCATACTACCTCTGTTCCTACTCACCAGCATATCACTTACCCTAACCCTAAGTACCAGGAATTGAGGGCATAATATTTATTTAAGCTGCACGGTCTCTGGAATCCTAGTTATAAAATGATGCTGAGTTCAGGGCGGAGTATGACTTGTTACCCTCACACTCCATGCCAACAGATACTCCTGATCAGAGTTGGGCCAAAATATGATTGCACCCAAGGAAAATACCTCTGTGTCCATGCTCCCACCTGCAACCCCCTAGCAAACCTCCCTGCCCACGCAACGTCCTCACTGCCGTTTGCCTTTGAAAAACTAAAGTAAGCCAAGGAAGGACTACCTTATATGATACAATACGGTTTATTTCCTGGAATTACTCCCTCTGCAGCTGCTTCTTCTGCCTAATTCCCTAAAGCTCCCCATAGACGGAACGATATTTCCCTGCCGAACGACCGATCTTAGGGAAGTCCGACCAATCTGTCAAATTATCGTGCGGTTAGTGGGATACAAACGATCGTTCGTCTTACGATTTTTCTTCCGACATTGGTCTGATGATTGATCGGCCAGGTTAGAAAATCTTTATCGGTCCCCACGCAATCTACCTATGTTTGCAGGACAAGCAGGCTGCGATCCTTCAGTTTTGCTGCAATATCTCCTGAAATGGTCTTTTTAGTCGATGGACACATCAGGCATTTAAACGATCGTTTTGAGACGTGCAAATGTTCTGTAGATGGGTGTTATCAAGTAATACACTTCAAATACTGACTTTTCAATAACTATTGGTTTTGCTTATGTCCTCTAATGTAAAGGGGCTCATGGGTATCATTTCTATATCTGGCACAGTCAATAACCTCTGGGCAGTCAGAGGACCTTTAACTAAATAATTATCAAACTAAATGTTAACAAAACAATCTGGAAGAACATTACAAAGCAAGTGTCGTTTCCTCATGCAAGTCTACTATTTTAGGATAAAATTAAAGATTACAAAAACTAAGACTAAAGCCAAACTGTTTCAACCATTAAAATTATGCCATGCTAGGCACACCCCTATTTCATGACATGACTTTTAATGCTTGAAACTTTTTGGTTCTATTTCTATTGACATTTTGTTTTAATTAAAATACTGCCATCCTTTCCTGGTTCAGTACCATAGTTTATTTCTAACCAAAGGGAACCCACTATCAATTATTGTTGAGTAAAATGACTTTTGGGCATTCTTGTGTTGGCAAGGGATAGTCTGGAGGAAACACTGCGTCCATCCTCTGGTATGAATGTTCTGCTATGGAGAAGCTTCTACCTCACTCTGAGCAAATGTAACTTCTCTCTCTGGTGCGAATATTCTGGGACTTGTTCCATCATTCCGTGTGTGTTAAAGATTTCTCCTCTGTATGTTTTTTCATATGTCTTCGCAGGTTGCTTTCCAGGGAGAACTTTAGCCCACATTTTGAACATGTGAATGGTTTCTCCCCAGTGTGGACTAAATGGTGAAGTTTTAGGTGGATTTTTCTGTAGAAACCCTTCCCGCATTCTGTACATGTGAACTCTTTCACTTCTCTGTGAATTTGCTGGTGGCATTTTAGGAAGCTCTTGGTAGTGAAGCTTTTGCCACATTTTGAACATGAAAAAGGTTTTTCTCCTGTGTGAAAACGAAAATGTAGAACAAGTTTTTTCTTTTCAGAGAATTGTTTCCCACATTCTGTACATGTGAAAGGTTTCTCCCCTGTGTGTATCCTATAATGGATATTAAGGTGGCTCTTGGAATAGAAACCTTTTCCACATTCTGTACATGTGAAATCTTTCACTCCTCTATGAACTTTCAGGTGGCATTTTAGGTTGCTCATAGCAGTAAACTTTTTGCCACATTCGGTACATGTAAAAGGTTTTATGTTAGCGTGAACTCGTAAGTGTTGTTCAAGGCATTTCTTTTCAGAGAACGTTTTCCCACAATCGGAACATATGAAAGGTTTCAACCCCGTGTGGATTATATGATGTCTTTCCAGGTGGCTCTTGGAATAGAAACTTTTCCCGCATTCTGTACATGTGAATTCTCTCAATCCTGTATGAATTTTCTGGTGTTGTTTTAGAGAGCCCGTTGCAGAAAAGCATTTCCCACATTCTGAACATGTAAAAGGTTTTTCTCCTGTGTGAATTCGACTGTGTACCGTAAGGTTTTTCTTGCGAGAGAAGCATTTCCCACATTCTCTGCAGGCAAAAAGCTTCTCTACCGTGTGAATTTTCCGGTGAGAAGAAAGGTCATCCTTTGTAGAGAAGCTTTTGCCACATTCTGGACAAGTGAAAGGTCTCTCTCCTGAGTGAATTGCCTGATGCCTGGTAAGACGATCCTTTACAGCAAAACATTTCCCACATGTAACACAAGCAAAGGGCTTTTCCCCTGTATGAATTCTCTTGTGGCACTCAAAGTGACTACTTTTGTAGAAGCTTTTTCCACATTCTGCACATAGGAATCGTTTTACTCGGGTTTCTCCTGTGTGTCTTTTTACATGCTCATTAAGGTTTTTCTTGCAAGAGAAGGTTTTCCCACATTCAGTACATGTAAAAGATGTTTCCCCGGTGTGGCTTCGAATGTGTACAATAAGGTTTCTCTTGTAAGTGAAGGATTTCCCACATTCCGTACATGTAAAAGGTTTTTCCTCTGTGTGGCTTCGATTGTGTACAATAAGGTTTCTCTTGTGAGTGAAAGATTTCCCACATTTTATACATGTAAAAGGTTTCTCTCCAGTGTGAACTGTCCTGTGGGAAGAAAGGTCATCCTTTGTAGAGAATCGTTTGTTACATTCCGAACAAGCAAAAGGTTTCTCCCCTGTGTGAATTGCCTGATGCCTGGTAAGGTGACCTTTTTCCACAAAACTTTTTCCACATTCAGCACAAGAAAAAAGCATTTCCCCTGTGTGAATTCTACTGTGGCAATCAAAATGACTTTTGTGGGAGAAGGTTTTGCCACATTCTGTACACAGGAATGGCTTTAAACTCATATCGATATTTTGGTGGATAAAAAGACCTTCTGTATTTATATGAGGCTTTTGGTCTGAGTGAAGGCTCATGTGATTTTCAAGGTCTTCCTTTAAAGAGAAACTTTCCCCACACTCTGTACATGTGAAATCTTTCAATCCTTTATGGATTTCCTGGTGGCATCTTAAAGAGCTCATTGTAGTAAAGCTTTCCCCACATTCTGTACATATAAAAGAGGCTTCCCCTGTGTGACTTTGAACATGTACATTAAGTTTTTTCTTGCAAGAGAAGGATTTCCCACATTCTGGACATGTAAAAGATTTTTCCGCTTTGTGGCTTCGAACGTGTACAATGAGGTTTCTCTTGTGAGTGAAGGATTTCCCACATTCTGTACATGTAAAAGGTTTCTCTCCTGTGTGGACTCTCTTGTGGGAAGAAAGGTCATCCTTTCTAGAGAATCGTTTGTTACATTCCAAACAAGAAAAAGGTTTCTCCCCTGTGTGAATTGCCTGATGCCTGGTAAGGTGACCTTTTTCCACAAAACTTTTTCCACATTCAGCACAAGAAAAGGGCCTTTCCCCTGTGTGAATTCTACTGTGGCAATCAAAATGGCTTTTATTGGAGAAGGTTTTTCCACATTCTGTACACATAAAAGGCGTTGCTTTAGTATCAATGTTTTGGCGGAAGAGAAGAAGACCCTGTAGAGTGACGTTTTCCCCACATTTTGTACTTTCATGACAGTTTTCATCTGGGTGAATTCTCTGATGATTTTCAAAGTCTTCCTTTAGGGTGAAACATACCCCACATTTTGTGCAAGGGAAAGGTTTCTGCTCAGAGTAAAATGTTTGTAAAGTATTAAGACTCATTGTTGAGGATGTTTCCCTGTAGTCTGGAGAGTGTAGATTATTTCCTATGGAGTGAAGTTCCTCATGGGTATTTGGAATGTTCATTGCAAGAAAGTTTTTTCTGTGTTTAAATTGTATTCCAATGTATGAATGTTATGTTGTTAGAGAAGGTGGGATATTCTAGTATCTTCTGATGGCTGTTGATTTTCTCCAAAGTATTAGAAAATCATCATGGAGACTTCAAAGGGACATTGGATTGGACTTCAATGCCAGGGTTTTGGTTCAAAGCCAATATCTAAAAGGGGAGGATAAGAGAGTCAAAATATAAAGGTAAGTAAAATAATTCTTTGATGAACAAGAATTTATAAGGTTAATAAGGGAAGAACTCTCCTACTTATCTAAAAAATGCAACTATAGGTTTCTTTTTAGGTACTTTCTCTCCTTGGCACCCATCAGATGGAGGTAACATAAACTTTACAACAAGACACCCTAGGAACAAAATGTTTGCCATATAAATGAATCACACTGTAGATGGTTCAGAATTAATGGTGCCTCCCCAGAAATGCCAACTCCCCATGCAATGTGAAATAATGCACCTCCATATCATCACTGGTGCTGATGGCTGTTGAACTGCACCCTGATAACGCAAGATGGTCCTTTCCCTTTTTAGTCCAGAGGACGTGGCATCCATGATTACCAAAAAGAATTTTACATTTTCATCTGTCAAATCACAGGATAGTTCCCCGTTTGGCCGATTACATGAACTTGCATTGGCATTTCCCATTTGGCCACTTATATGAGCTTGAGTTTGCTTTTGCATGGTAAAGTTTTAACTTGCATTATGATTACACAGTTTTCCCACACTTTTATTTTCCCTCACCCATCTTGTTGCAGGCATCAAATTCAAATCAATCAAATACAATTTCTCTATTTTAACATCTTACATGTTGTCCCTACACCTCTTTCATTGGTTTCTTTCATTAGTTGGCTTCCTCCAGTCATCTGATATCAAATATGTATCTCTAAAGCTGACCATGCACTGCCAAATGCACTTATTTAGGGGAGGGGGTCACCTAACAAGCAGAACAAGGCACCTACAGAATATCTCCCCTGTGTCCCACCCCAAAACACAGGCACCCACTCACTATATTTGGAGTCAGTGACCCATACAGAGTACAGACTGGAAGATTACCTCCCACTGGTACTTGCCTTTCCACTGACACAGACACGTTCCCTC
>CM044441.1:199071-211699 GCA_024363595.1 Xenopus borealis | reverse complement strand
GACAGGCAGGAGGAATATCATCCCAGCTCATCCCTTTACTTCCCTGGGACTAACGCTAGAATCCCTTTAAGAGCCCTGCTAGATTTGAGAATGTCACCGATCCCGCCCCGTTTTCTTATGTTATCAGTCCCGACTCCAGCCCTGATGTGAGGGAAGGCAGGTAATGGGGTAGAGGCTGCAGGCAGTGAGTTAATGGGTGTTAGTTAACTCTCCAGACCACCTCCCTCTCTACAATTACCACCTGGCACCAGTGAGAGTGGAGATTTCTTTCTTGCTCCGTTCAATAACCCGTAGGAGTGGTATAAGCACATTAAGTTCATTCCTGTCTTGAGTATTTCTATGTGGCTCAAACAACTGGTCGGCCCCCTTATTCCTCCAGTTCCCACAAACATTGTCGAGAGCAAGCACAGTCCCTTATTACAGGAATAAAGAAGAGCCTGGGGAGCAGGCAGCAGAGTGTTTGGTGCCATTATGTGCGTAGTAGGGTCAGTGTCCAACATAACTGCAATTAGCAGCAACTCATGAGCCTACTACTCCCCCTCTCTCTCTCTCAAAGAAAAGGCAGAGTGTCTAGCGCCCCCTTGCACCGGGGCTATTGCCTGGCTACCGGTTCCTCCCAGCAGCTCCTTCCATGCTGCTTTCCCTGTCTCACTGCCTTCTATTGTTTCCCAATGTGAAGCAGGACTAGAGCATGATGAGACCCCGGAGCAGCTCTTACAGCATGGAGGTGGGACCCGTGTAGCAGCAGAATACCCAAAACTATTAAAAAGTTTATAAGCTGTGTTATGTTTTGTGGCTCCAGACTTTTTTTCCTTAGTGGAAGAGGGGGCAAAATGGCTCTTTTGATAGTAAAGGTTGCTGACCCCCGGGCTATGACATTAATCCCAGGGAAAGCTTTTCCTAATCTGGAAAACAGTGCAGTCAGTTTTGACCCAGAAACCACTACAAAATACTGGACAGGTGGCAACCCTGGGTAACAATGATACTAACTGCCAACAGGGTGAGACTGGGGGGCCCCCCGGGTCGGCACTGAGCAGCGTACCGCTCAACAAATGGAGGTCGAGGCATTAAGAAACCTCCAGATCACAAATCAGGGTGTGGATCTCAGCCAGTACAATGTATTTTATTCTGCTGTTATGTATATAATGTGTACCCCAACCTTGGTATTGCCCCCCCCCCAGCTACACATTGAGGGTCGATCATAAACTTTGTTCGGTGCATCTATATTTGCATTAGTAGCTTCTTCCATGTGTTCCCCACGTGCACAAATATATTGCACTGATGTGCCCGTCTTTCCTTTTTAGCCAATTGTGGTGCTTGTGTGAGTTAGTGGGGCGCTATATGGGACTGATAATATAACTGCTGGTACGTCTGCAAATATAAATTCACACTTAACTATTTGTAATTTGTGATTATTCCACATTCAAATAGTTCGTAAACCCTGCAGCTCTGCACTTCTCAACCACACTTTACTCACTTGTTGCTTGACTACAAATCCCAGTATAATGTAACATAGAATAAAGGTTAATGCACGACAAAAACCAGTAGCACACTGATAAAAGTGACAAAAAAAAGTTAATTTGATTTATTTAGCCCATATGCATAGAAAAATAGGGCAACATTTCGGACAAGCCTTTTTTTTGTATGCATATGGGCTAAATAAAGCAAATTTACTTTTTTTTGTCACTTTTATCAGTGTGCTACTGGTTTTTGTTGTGCATGGAATATTTGGACCTGAAGGGCAGGCGAAGGTCCTCCAGTTTGAGCACCTGTTACCTCCATTTGGGTCGTCTAAGCAAGGGTTTTAGCACCCCACTTCATGTAGCATAGAATAAAGGTTAAGGCATGTTGAGATGAACATCAGGGTTTTATCCTTAAAGCAACAGTAAAACCAAAACATTTTAAAGTAATTCAATTATAATGTACTGTTGCCCTGCACTGGTACAACGTAAAGGCTACTATAGTTTATATAAACAAGCTGCTGTGTAGCCATGGGGGCAGCCATTCAAGCACAGGATACACAGTAGATAACAGATAAGTACTACTATAGTTTATATAAACAAGCTGCTGTGTAGCCATGGGGGCAGCCATTCAAGCACAGGATACACAGTAGATAACAGATAAGCTGTGAAGAATCCCATTGTGTACTACAGAGTTTATTTTTCTGCTGTGTTTCCTGTGCCTTTTATCCATATTGCAAAATAAAATGCAAAAATGCTTTAAAATGCAAAATAATCCTCCAATGAGAACCCCAGCTGATGTGAGGAGTAACTCTGGCTCCATGTTGTTTGTTCTGCAACTGGAGTTGGAAACATTAAGCCCAGTTTCACTGAACAAGTCTGTCCTTTATCCCCATGTCTCATTCCAGTGTGGTCATATAATGAAGAAATAAATCAAATAATCCTCCAATGAGAATCCCAGCTGATGTGAGGAGTAACTCTGGCTCCATGTTGTTTGTTCTGCAACTGGAGTTGGAAACATTAAGCGGGGGATTTTTGTGGATGGGAGAGCACCCATGCCTGAATGTGAAGGTGCTGCAAGTTCCTTTATCTGAGGGAGGTCTAGCTCTACCCAACCTTAAAATTATACTTTCTTGCTGCCCAATTAGTATATGTCCACTGGAGGATGTTGTCTAATGCAGATAACCCAGTAGTGGTTTTAGAAGCTGCAACTGTGGGCTCCTTGGAAGCCCTCTCCAAAGTCCCTTACCATGGAAACTCTCCCTATAATCCTTCCACACCCTCCATGGTTTCAGTTATACAGACCATCCAGAAGGCATTGAAGGTCACACGTGTTTACTCTGAGGCTATCTTTTCTGAAAGGCAACAATCCATCCCTGGTGTTTGGCTTCAATTCTCTTTGCATTCATAAATGACCCATTTTGTGTAAATAAAAGGGGATTTAGAAAGGAATATAATTTCAGCACTAGTCCTATTTATTGAGTGGATAATGAGAGACGCAGTGTATAGGTGCATAATGGTGGCACTTTGATAGGACTTGTTTTGACAGGAACGTCTGCAGCTTTTATGATATAAAATAAAGCTCATCTTTTACTAGAATTTACATTTTAAAGGGAAACTGTCATGGGAAAACATGTTTTTTTCAAAAAGTATCAGTTAATAGTGCTGCTCCAGTAGACTTCTGCACTGAAATCCATTTCTCAAAAGAGAAAACAGATTTTTTAATATTCAATTTTGAAATCCAACATGGGGCTAGACATATTGTCAATTTCCCAGCTGCCCCTGGTCATGTGACTTGTGCCAGCACTTTAGGAGCGAACTGCTTTTTGGCAGGCTGTTTTATTTTCTCTCTCAATGTAACTGACGGAGTCTCAGTGGGACATGGATTTTACTATTGAGATTTGTTCTTAGATCTACCAGGCAGCTGTTATCTTGTGTTAGGGAGCTGTTATCTGGTTACCTTCCCATTGTTCTGTTGTTAGGCTGCTGGGGGAGGGGTGATATCACTCCAACTTGCAGTACAGCAGTAAAGAGTGAATGAAGTTTATCAGAGCACAAGTCACATGACTTGGGGCAGCTGGGAAATCGACAATATGTCTAGCCCCATGTCAGATTTCAAAATGAAATATAAAAAAATCTGTTTGTTCTTTTGAGAAATTAATTTCCGTGAAATCTACTAGAGCAGCACTATTAACTGATGCAGTTTGAAAAAAAAAATTCCCATGACACTGTAAATTTTAGTGTATATAAAGGCCGTTCTTGTGAGAATTTTTTCCTGCACTCTGTACATGTGTGGGTTCTGTGGTGTATTTGAAGGTAAGTCTTGCATGAAAGGTTTCTCCCCTACTGTATGTGGGTTCTAAGGTGTGAGCGAAAGCTTTTCTTTCCCACATTCTGTACAAGTGAAAGGTTTCTCCCTTGTGTGGTTTCTGAGATGTCTTAGAAAAGTTTGTCTATGAGTGAATGTTTTCTCACAGTCTGTACAAGTAAAAGGTTTCTCCCCTGTGTGGATTCTGATGTGTTTTTGAAGGGTTCCTTTTTGAGGGAAGTTTTTGCCGCATTCTGAGCAAGTGAAAGGTTTCTCTCCTGTGTGGGTTTTTTGATGTTCCTTTAGTTGGGATGTTTGACAGAATTTTTTGCCACATTCAGTACAAGAGAAAGGTTTCTCCCCTGTGTGGACTCTCTGGTGTGTGGAAAGTATGCTTTTTTTAGAGAATTTTTTGCCACATTCTGTACAAGAGAAAGGTTTCTCCCCTGTATGAGTTCTCTGATGTGACTGAAGATGTTCTTTACGGGAGAATTTGTTCCCACATTCTGTACAAGTGAAAGGTTTCTGTCCTGTGTGAATAGTCAGGTGTAATTGAAGACTGCTTTTGTGAGAGAATTCTTTCCCACATTCTGAACAAGAGTAAGGTTTCTCCCCTGTGTGGATTCTCTGGTGATTCCAAAGGTTTATCTTATGAGAGAATTTAACACCACACTCTGTACAAGTGAAAGGTTTCTCCCCTGTGTGGATTCTACTGTGAGCCTGAAGTTTGTACTTCAGAGAGAAATTTTTACCACATTCTAAACAACTGAAAGGTTTCTCCGCTGTGTGGGTTCTGAAGTGTTTTTGAAGGACACACTTATAAGGGAATCCTTTCCCACATTCTGTACAAGTGAAAGGTTTCTCCCCTGTGTGAATAGTCAGGTGTAATTGAAGAGTTCTTTTGTGAGAGAATTCTTTCCCACATTCTGAACAAGAGTAAGGTTTCTCCCCTGTGTGGATTTTCTGGTGATTCCAAAGGTTTATCTTATGGGGGAATTTAACACCACACTCTGTACAAGTGAAAGGTTTCTCCCCTGTGTGGATTCTACTGTGAGTCTGAAGTTTGTACTTCAGAGAGAAATTTTGACCACATTCTAAACAACTGAAAGGTTTCTCCGCTGTGTGGGTTCTGAAGTGTTTTTGAAGGACACACTTATAAGTGAATCCTTTCCCACATTCTGTACAAGTGAAAGGTTTCTCCCCTGTGTGAATTCTAAAATGACAGTTAAGTTGGCTCCTCTGAGAGAATTTTTTGCCACATGTTGAACAAATAAAAGGTTGCTCCATTTTGTGGATTTGGAGGTGTTTTTGAAGGACGCACTTTTGTGAGAATTCTTTTCCACATTCTGTGCAAGAGAAAAGCTCATCTGTTTTTGGGGTTTTCTGGTGTGAGTGATCTTTACCAGACTCGCTACAAGAAAAGGGTTTCAAGAATTTCTTCCCCTCGGAATCTGTAGATAAATTCTTCAGCAAATCTATATTAATGCTCTGGTGGATTAGCTGGTGAACAAAGAAAAGGAGATTAGTATTAAAAACATATTTGTGAAAACAAGAATGTGCCAGAATATAGAAGGAATGTGCTGAAAAAAGTAGTGTTTCTGGCTGATTTATTGGAAATTTCTGCAAAAACTTACTTAGTTACTTACTTACTAGCCCCACCCATCCATTCCTGCTGCCTCCTTTCCCAGGCTGTGCTGGCGAGCCAGAAGCACTCAGCACACTGCACTGTAGGACAGGAACCAATCAGCAGCTTGGCTGACCTGACGGGAAACTGCAGCCTGTCTTTGCTTATGTGACTGCAGGGCTGTGATTGGCTGTCACCCCCTACTGTGTTTCTGGCAGGGACTGTTAGGACATACCCACCCCTCATTTGTAACACAGACCAGGACTGTAGCAGATCTATAGGGGATATATATATATATAATGCTATAAATAATAATTTTAGCCCAAAGCAATACCAGCCCCATATAGTGTTAATTATTGTCCACAAATTAGGGGTTTAAATTTATCCTATATATCTCCTTTACAGGGGCACTCCGCCAATGAGGCGAGTTGAGGCACTCGCCTCAGGCGGCAGCTCCCCCCTAGTTACCAGGGGCGACCAAAATGCGGCCAAAATGCTAGCAGGATGGCCCCTTCTCCTTTAGTGCAGTGATATGTTTCTCTCACCATCTGCTTCGCTGGGGGTGGCAGCACTTTGACCGAATCCTGCGTATAGGGGACACCACTGGCTGCTCCACTCTCAGGGGTTTCCTGAATCATCTGTAATGGTGTTTCCCAGACCTTTCTCCTAGCCTCACTTAAGCAATTCCCTAAAAAAGGAAGCAGAAACGTCACATTATACATTAAAAAATAATTGTGCAAGACTCATGTCTAGAGGTGCACTCACACCCCTTATTATCACAGTGACTAGAAACGAGGAGCAATGGCATCCAGAACTAAGAAGAAAAGACAATGGGAACAGACAGAAATCCTTTATATATAGGAGCAGTGTATCAAGAGTTGAAGTGAAAATACAAATTCAAATTTCTTGAGTTTTTTTTTAGCCCAAACTGTGAAATTGTTAAAATTCAATTACAGTTTTTTTTTTTTATTTATTTTTTGAGATTTATCATACACTGGCCCATTAGAAAAAGTCTAATTCAACCATTCACCACCTTAAACCAGCCAAATTGCTTATTTTAGACTTTGGAAGATGTCCTGGGATCAACTTGGGAGTTGCTTGAACCCTTCCCAACATTCATTGAATTTGATTCAAATTTTCAGGTTGATCCTATTCACCCGAGTTTGTCAAATTCGATTTTTTAAATACATTAAAATTGGTTGAAAATTGAAAATAACTCCCATGAACTCGAATGTTAATTGTGGCAAAAATCCTCCAGTGATAAATGATGTCATCACAGAGCTGAAAAATCTATTTATTAATGAAGCTGTTGCTTTTAAATTTGTCAGTGTGAAGATGAATGGTCTGCAATTCTTGACCAAATAGACATTTTCCTGCGTAATCTTTCCAAAAATGTCAGAAACAACGTGGATTTAATTCTATACTTATACCACAGTTCCATAGCAACAGAATACTAGCTAGTACTATTAAGAAAATTGGAAAATAAAATGTAAATCAGGATAATAATGTAGATTTTAGTCCCATAAAATTTTGATTTAACATTGGATTTTGCTTCTTGTTATATAAATGTCTCCATAGAATTGTTTTTAAAATGCATATTCCATTTTGAAGGAAAGTATTGTTTATATTACTGATTTTTGCATAAACTGCATTGCATTTGTTCCTTATTATTAATAGCAATACTTGTATTGTTATGTGACTATTCATCTACAAAATTAATAAAAAATAATTTAAATAATGGCAACTATAGGGAGGAGGCAGACAGCAAAGTGATTGATTAGTGAATAGGCAAAAATAAGTAAAAAACAAATACAAAAGTATTGTAGATGTGATACCTACATTGGCTAAAAATAAAATAGATTGCAAGCTTTGGAAGCACCATGGCCCATTCATCAGAAAAAAAAAATGAAAGCTGGAAAGGCACAGTATATATACTGTAAGATCATTGGAAAGTATTCATGGGCAATAAATCTAAAACTGATTTATACTGACACACAATTACTTCTCATTAGGAGACGTCATATACCTCCAACTAGTGGGAAGGGCTATGGGAATCAAAATGGCACCTCAGTTGCTGATCTGTTTATGGTCCAGTTAGAAGAAAATGTCTTGGCTTTCTGAAACTGCAGGCCCTTGATTTATTTAAAGGAGAAACAACCCCTTTACCAAAAAAACCCTACCCCCACTCCACGTAGACCCCCTCCCTCCCTCCTCCTCCCCCCCCCCCAGCTCATGGCAGCCATCTTCCGGGTCTTCGGTAAGCCGAGATGGAGACGGGTATGGGACAACTGCACATGCTCTGAAATGGACGGAAATTGTCAAAGCAATGGAAGAAGACGTGAAGACCCGGAAGATGGCTGCGGTGAACCCCAATGCTGTCACTCTGCACCGATGGGTAAGTAAAAAGTCAGGGGCATTTCTCCAATTGGGCAGCTAGGCGGGGGGGGAAGGGTTTTTTTGGTAAAGGGTTTTTCTCCTAAAGGAGGTGTATAGATGACATATTTATTACATGGAGAGTATCAGAAATTGACATTCCACCAAAGATTCAACCAATTCCACCCCACTATAAAGTTTAACGTTAGTCATTCTTACTCACACATCAGCTTCCTGTGTACCCCCATCTACATCAAAAATGTATCCCTATACCAACAACCAACAGTTTTATCCTCATTACATAAAAACATTGTGTTCTGAGACACAACTGGATTTGCTCAAACCTTATTGGCAGAAATAAATATCTCAATTCCTTACAGAAAACTTTAGTTCATCAAGGTTTCCATCCTCATGTTATTGATGATCAAATCCACAGAACAAGTCAAATACCCAGAGATAAACTCTTGGAACAGAAACGTACGTACCTACAATCCACAACTGAACATTATTAGAGAAGTAGCCAGAGAGATGCAAGTCATACTACAGACTAAGGGCAGATTTACTAAAATCACATGAAGGATTCAAAAAGATTCGAATTTCGAATACCTTTTTTGGAGTACTTCGACCATCGAACCCCCTTTAAAAAAGTACTTCCCCTTTAAAAAAAAAAATTCGATAGGCCAGTTCGCCAGAGTGAACCTACCGAATTGCTTTAAAACCCTATGGGAAGCTCCCATAGGTGTTTTAAAGCATTTTTAATATCGAATAAAAACATTTTTATGATCGTTTGATCAACCGAATTGTGGTAGAATATTCGAATTTGAAGGTTTCAAATTTGACCACAATTCACCTTCGAATTTGACCAATAGTAAATCTGCCCCTAACAGACACCAGACTAATATTCCCTCAGCTACCTCTCCTGTCTTATAGACAAGCTTCGAGTGTGAGGGGAACGATTTATCATTGTGAAGGAATTACCATTGTTATGTCATTAATATATTACACAACACTGGACAATTTTTTATAGCAAATTAGTAAAACCAGATGCATAATATAACTGTGTATATTATTTATAATGATTTACTGTACCAAAGGCCACCATTAGAAATCATGGGGCCCCGTACAACAACATTTTCAGGGTCCCCGGGCCCTGCCCAAAAGCCCCACCCCAGATCTCACCCCCAATCCACACCACAGTTAAAAGACCACACAGACTTCAGTGCTAAAAAAGAACCTCCAAACACACATACCCTTAGAAGTTTAAAAAAAAAACTGTGGTGGCAGGGACCCCCTTAAAAGTTTGTTTTTTAAATTTGGTGGTCAGGGTCCCCTTACAAGTTAAAACAAATAATTGGTGACCAATTGGGGCCCCAAAGAATATCTAAATTAAAAAAAAAATGGTGGCAGGGTCCTATAGAATATTAAAATTCTACATTGGTGGCCAGGGGATAATAAAAAAAAAAAAAACAGAAATTGAACTTGTGGCTTCAGGAATTAAATTTCGCCTCCTTCAGTGGCTTCGGGTCTTTTCGCCGCTTCGGGACTTTGGCTGTTTGGGACTTTGGAAGGAGGCAGCACAGCTTTGGTGATGTCAAGGGGGGCCCAGATCTTTCAAAAGTGCTGCGTTGCCGGGCCCGGTAAACCCTGATGGCGGCCCTGAATGTACCACACCCTCAATTCATCTCACATTACCACTATCAGTATATTCTCTGTATTATCCCAAACTTTAACTCTCATTACACATTCTACATTCTTTACGTTTCTTTGCTATTGCGTTAGACATTTGCTATAACAACTGCTGTATATAGTAGAGATTTTTAATTTACCAGTCTATTAAAGGGCAAGGAAAGGCAAAGAAATAAAATCCCATTTTTTCATTCTTTAATGAAAAAGAAATCTATCTCCAATATACTTTAATTATAAAATGTCTACCGTTTTTATAAGAAACCTGACTGTATGCAGTGTAATTCTCCTTTCCTTTAGTGCTGTGGATAGGAATTGTCAGACGGTCCCTATCTTCTGGCAGGGAAACAATCATACTTATGAACAGCAGGGGGAGCCCCTGCCTTACTTACCAGCTATGCAGAACTCAAGCAGCTTTGTTTTTTGATCACCTAAGAAGCCCAGATCACACTGAGCATGTGCACAGTCTTGGTCTTGCAAAGATGTATAACAAAGTTACAAGATGACAGCCCCCTGTGGCCAACTTTGAAAGCATAAATCATTTGTTTGATTAGGCTTGTGGTGCAGTAAGTTCATGTTTATGTTTAGTATACAAAATACACCATTTCTACCCTTATTCTATTTTACACTTTCCTTGCCCTTTAATACTGCATAGAATTAGAATAAATACGTGTAACTACTGGCAGATCTCTTTATCAAGGTATGACATTTAGAAATCAACCTTTAAAAACTTTTGTTTTAAATCACATCATTTCTGATGTTGCAGAGCAAATCAATTTCCATTACTTAGCTTTCAGCCGAAGCTTTTACAATGGGCCAGGGAATCGGTCAACACAAACAAATACATATTCATGGGTACAACAATTAGGTAACTCCATGAAATCTGTCTGCAATATCTGAAATGGATACATTGCTTTAGGCCGGTGTTTGATAGGTGTTGGAATAGTCTTACCTAGATTATATTGCACACAAATAAAACATAATTAAACATATTTGGCTGCGATAGACAAGAGCCCGGGGGCAAACCACACTCTTGACACTACATCACAAATCCCCCCTATAAAATGAGACCATGTGAGGCAGCAACTAAATATGGTGACAGAGCACGGGGTGCAACCGGGCAATCACCTAAATGCCAAACAAAAACATCAACATCTGGAGTATGTGTATATCTGGCTTTAAGCCAATGTTCCTTCTCCTCAGGTTCCATTTAGTCCTGAAGGGCTGATAAAACAGCACTAGAGGGAACAGGTAGAGTTGGTTCTTTTACAACACATGCTTTAAACATTTTATAATACAACACTGCCTGCTTTGCAGCTACATCAGCATAGTCATTATCTTGTGCTACACAATCAGAGGACTCAGTGTGGGCTTAGTACTTAATGACTGCAACCTGATTTGGTAGTCGGATTTGGCACTAGCGCATGGGCTGCAATAACGACTTTATTAACTGCTCTGAGATCTTGAACAAAACGCCACTCATTCTTGCCGGTCTTTTTAATTGGCAGGATGATCATATTTTCAGGGCTAATCCTATGAATTAATGCTCCCTTATCAAGTAACCCTTGAATGACTGGGCAAATCCCTTATACCTTTGCCCTGGACACTGGGTACTGTGAGATTTTGGGCAGGGGGGCCCTTGGGTCTACTTGTATGGACACAGGTGGGATGAATGATATTAACCCAACATCCGTCAGTGATAAAGCCCACAAATCACTTGGAACACATAGTAATTTAGGAGGTACAGAAGCTTCCTCCTCAGAAATGTCTTTTAGTGACAGAAGATTAGCTGTATCTAGTGCGATTGGTTATCTCAGACACTTACGGAGTCAGGACAGGCACAAATACTGCATCCGGATTATGGTGCACCCTAGTTTAGAAAGGACGTCCCTACCTATGAAACCGTCAGGGATGGAGGCATTAAAATAAAGGCAGCTTATGTGGATACAGGACCAATGGACCTTTCTGCTGGACTTGTTTCTGCCATAGGGATAGGATCTCCTCCAACTCACACTGCCGTGACTACATTACCAGATAATGGCAGGTTTGAGTGAGTCTTTAAAACTGAATGGGCAGCACCAGTATTCACTAAACAAAGGAAGGGTAATACATTAATTAAAAAACACTTCAATTAGGAGGTCTGGATGGTGATTAGAAGTGTTTGGAAATACTGGTACCGGGGCTGCCTCGCACCTTCAATTGGGATTTATGAGGGATGCATTGGAATGTGAAGGGGCGGCATCTCCTGCAGGGAAAGGGCTTCTTTTGGGGATCTGCACTTATGTGCATAATGGCCTGGATTATTACAATTATAATAAATGACTGTATTTTTGTTACGGTTATCTGACCTGTTCTGCCGTCTGTTAGTTATTGTTTCTGGAGTTTTGGGAATTATCCTGGAAGTTGTTAGACTGTTGCTGAACGAGTAACACCTGCTGGGGCTTAAGACAGGAGTTCTCCACTTGTGACAATGACAATTATCTTTTCTTACTTCTTATGCTTCCAGGCAAGACTATGTATGCTGAGGTTACTATGAGGATCATTTAGTAATCCTGACACAAAGGTAATATCATACTGGACAGCAGACTCTTGGGCATCTTGGTTAAATTTGAAAACTATTTCCCAAGAAGCTTCTGGAAAAAATGGTGCCTACAGTACCTTCCAGAGCATGTAAGCGGACCCCTACTTGGGCTGGGTGGCAGGGTTAGGATCTCAATTCATTTTAACTAATTGATATTGGTAATCCCATGGACCCCACACGTTTGAGTACAAATAATATATTGGTCTAATTAGGCTTATGAGCACCATGGACAAACAAGAGTTCCTGTGCACATTTGTGTTGATTAGTGTGGGGCTGTGGAACCTCTTGAAAAATCCTTCTAAGATCTGTGTGTTTTAAGTCAGATGCACTTCTGCAGCGTCCCCCGTCACCCCCCTTTTTCTCTACTTTGTATTATATGGGTGGGGTAGAGCGTAGCTGTGGGGCTGGGGACTGCCTGCTCATCTGTATCTGAGCTATTATTGTCTTTTTGGTGTCGATGTTCACTGTTCTCTATTTTCTAACTTAAACCTTCCATTATCAACTTTTCTTGCTCCTCTCTTTGCTTTTTAGCTTTCTCTGATTCTATGACACTTTCCTGACTTTCTAGGGCATATACCTGACCTTCTGCTATGGCACTT
>CM044441.1:67990-88983 GCA_024363595.1 Xenopus borealis | reverse complement strand
TCACGTGCGGTTGGGAGTACCGTCTCCGTGACAGAGCAATTCCTCACAAACGCCTTTTTAGTTTTAAACGCCTTAATGTTTTTAAAGCTGCTTAACACTTGATTCACATGTAACACTCGCTTAGCAGCTCCCACACTTGCTTTGCTGTCACAGAGATAAAGGTCCAAACCACAGAACACAAAACCTGATCAGAATTTATCTGATTAACTCCTCCCCCTTAATTAACAGACAAAGGAAAAGAGAATTTTTTTTAAAAATTTTCCCCTTAGAAACTCTCAGGCTAAAACACTAAAAGAAAATAAATGCACTAAAATGTATGTACTAGTTTACCCCAAATAAAGACCCCCCCCCCGTCACCCTATTTATTTGAAAGAATAATGCTGCAAAACAAAGTGGTTATAACCCTTCCTCCACCAATACAATAAGGGGTCTCCTGAGAGAGGAGCCAATGTAAGACCTGATCTACCAGGGGGTTCCAGGGAGTTGTCACTGTCCTAAAGCCAGTCTGGGTGACACAGGTATCGGCCAGCATTTTGTTTCCTTAAGCCTGTTACATAATACATTAGGGACACTTTCCTAATTTCTAAGCTGGTTCCCATGAGATCAGACTCAGGAAACTGGACTCACAGTGAGAAGTAGTCGAGGAGTTACACAGAGACCAGAGTGGAGCAGTTGCCAAACACAATTTATTGGTCGCATTTATATACAGTACAAAAGGCAGTGCAATGTGGGTCACTCAGCGGCACATGAGAGGGTGAATATTTACAGGCGGGTGCAGGATGAGTTCAGAGACTGGGGGGGCACTCAGCGCTTGGAGAAATCCCCGCCTAGAAGAGAATGTAGGAATTATCATTATTACTGGGCAGGTAGGAAGCTGTATATAGTGATAGTTACAGATGAATAAATATGAGTGCTCAGTGGAGCTGTGTGTGTGACAATTGAGGTCACTTACCTTGGCAGCTGCTGCACTCACAGCTGTGGATCACAGGCAGTACCACTGGTTCTGTCTCACCATCCTCACACTGAAGGTTCAGGATTCTCACTGGGCTCACTGGGTCCAACCTGTAACTGCAGCAGTCACAAACAGTCTGTAGATAGGGCTCCTGTGGGGAGGAAAACAGCGCCACCATCAGGCACAGTAATGTAACAGCAAGTCACGTGCAACTCAGTGTAGAACTGCTGGAAACACAGGCCAACACTGGGGTGTAAAGAGGTCGTTTTGCACCTATTATATAAAGCCTGTGCTTTGGAGACAGGACTATAATACATAATTACTTTTTATTATTATGTTCCATGTAGTAATAGAACTGTACTGCACTTTCCCTCTCTCCCTATGTGGAATCTGCCGGAGATAATGGAATTCTATGAAGATAAAGCAGTAGCAGCATGGGTAGTAATGTCAGATGGAACAGGAGATGGGCAGTGTTAGTGGGTGACCCACCTCAGGAAGGACATTGGTCCAGGACAGACATTGCCCCCTACAAAAGCTGACTTCCACTTGGTCCAGGTGGCAGGGGCCCTTGGTGATGTTTCTCATCTCCTTGTGAAGTTGACAAATGGCTGTTGGCTCATCTGGTTATAGGAAACACAACCCAAATATTATCTCATATTATTACTTTAGCCTCATTCCTAATATGACTGCCAGTATATAAACACAGGCCATGCCCACTCCTTCTCTGACCATGCCCACATCTGCAATTAGCCCCACCCATATTCCATAATGTCCCTCCCTTTGTACAGTCTGGAATTCAGAGCTGTGCTGGGATAATTCAGACAGATGAATTTTAGTAGAAACTAAGCAGGATGACACAGACAATAATGAGCCCCACAAACCTGCAGGAGAGTGGAGACAACCTAACACATTTGGTCATGGCTTCTCTAAAAGGAGAGGCCCAGTCTACACAACACATACATGCAAATACAGAGGTTGCTTTGCCCCTTACCTTGTATCTCTCTTCTACACACAGGGCAACATTCTCCTGGCTCCTGCACTTTCACCTCTCCCTGTATAAGAGATGTATATAGAGATGTATATATGTATAGTGGGCAAATATATAGAACTGTCACACAATGACCTCTATAGAGAGGAATGAATTATATGTTCATGGATGAGTATCTGAAAGTGGTTTTACCCACAACCATAATCATCTAAAGGTCTTGCAGCAGGAATTAATCCCTTCATGATCCCTTACTGTTACTCAAAAACTCCATAGGACAACTCTCACAGCTCTACACATATTATGTTCTTTTTCTTTAGAATCCCTCACCCATGCTCTATTACCTCATCTAGAATCCCTCATCCCTTACTCTACAGCCTCTTGTAGAATCCCTCACCCATGCTCTATTACCTTATCTAGAATCCCTCATCCCTTACTCTACAGCCTCTTGTAGAATCCCTCACCCATGCTCTATAACCTCGCGTCAAAAGCGTCCCGCAACTCGTTTTGCGGATTTTTCAGTGATTCGCGAATTTCTCTAGAAATTCGCAAATTTTTCGGCGAAGCGAATCGCGGGAGATTTGCCCATCACTATTGGTATTGCAATGAGCATTCATTGGATATACTTGCATGTCTATGGCCAGCTTTACTGTACACATCAGACAGTCTCATCTGCTTCAGGGAAACCAACTGAAATTTGACTAGATATTTGACCACACCATTCCTTGGACAAGTCTCCTAAAGACCATATGAAACCTAATGCCAATGTCTGTGTGTTAATCACTAGGTTTATGGTGAGAGTTTAGCATCAAACCAGTAGATTTCTGATTGGAGGATACTGGTGTATCTAACCAGAACCAGGGGGGGACTAGTTACCTCCAGGCAGTGTAAAGGGGGGCATCCAGCAGTGCATTCTCTCAGCCCGTTTACACAGCGACAAGTCTCACACCCATCTTGCCATTCAGTACCTGGCTGCAAGAAACAGACAATGAAGTGACAGTTAGAACAAAGTCATAACCCCCATCTCCACTCAACATTACAATCTCTATAATCCTGGAGTTGTTCCAACTATGGGTTCTTTATTTTAAAGTATGCACAATGCAGTAATTCAGTTTGCGGGGACAATTTACCAGTCAGTGGATGTAAAAATAGAAATAGGCCCTCTATTCTGTCTAGATCAGGGCTGTCCACTTGGAGATCTGCATGCTAGATTTGTATTTTATGGATTTAATGGATTCTCTTTTAAGATAATATGGGCTTGAAAAAAAATTTGTTAAATCCCCCAAAATAATGTCAACTGAGCTGAGCTGTCACTGAAGTAATGAGAAATGAGAGTGAAAATCTATGGGTGTAGTTGGAGTGTTTACTCACCAGGTAGATCTGCCCTTGGTGTTGACACTCACAGTGAGCGGCGGTGACACAGAGCCCACTCACACTCCGGTAGCCCCCAGGCTCACACACACAGCCCTCTGTGCCACTGCAGTTCCTCTGTGGAGCCTCATATACTTCCTGGCATGTCCTCTCACATAGCTCTGTACCATGGGAAGGTCTTCTCCAGCTCTCGCCAGCAGGGCAATCTGTGCCCAAACAGCAGGAAAGATGACTTTTTTAGAATGCATTCTTGGATATACACATTCTATGTGCTTCTTCAATGGCGCATAACAAAGCAGTGCACACTGTGATGCCCTTATCTTACCCATGTGCCAACCTTCTCTATGCCACACTGGCAGGAGTCAATTATTTGATCAGAGTCGCTAATACGGAGAACATAAGTTAGTGCACTCATTGAGTGTGAGTGAGTAGTGTAGTGCATATGCTGTACTCACCACAGTCTGCCTGAGCACATGGCCTATGGTGGGTTGTAGACCCAGAACATTCTTGGCCCTCATACAGTCGTTGTTGGACTTGATATCTCTGTGAGATCTGAACCCCGGTGCCACACGTCACTGTGCAAGGAGACCACTCTGACCAATCAGACCACTGGCAGTCCTCTGCAGGGAGAGGAGGACTCTGTTATATGCAAATAGAGTCTTGTTACTGGGGGGCGGACCATATAAATCATATCTCCCAATGATGGGGGCAACTATTGTTCTACAATAGATAAGAGACTGCCCATTGGTAATTAACTGGTATATATAGTACATGGATGGACTGTAGGAACTAATACTATATGGCTAGAACAGTTTGCTACATTCTAGCCCTTTTCCCTGTTGGAATGAATGATAGCCCCCTCCCCCATCCCCATGTGACTTCATATGAGCCATTCAATCTTTAGCTTTCCATCATTAAACCCTACACCTACTGCATTGATTGATTAATGGCTTAGCTCAGAGCTGGTTTGTTTACCACCACCACCTCCACAAATTCATTTTGGGGTTTTCAGGTGGAACATGATGTCATAAGTAGTGATGGGCAAATTTATTTTCCAGCCACGAATTCGTCAAATTTCCATATTTCTAGGCCAGTGAATAAATGAAAATGTGAAACCCCACAATGGACAAAAATGTATGACCATTGACCGTGCGTAAAATGTCTCCAATGTCAAAATGGTCGCCGGTGAATCTAAAGTCCCGTTTCGCAAATTCACCCATCACTAGTGATAAGGGATAACTGAGCGGCAATGAAATTAAGCAAGGAATGGGATGATCCTGAAGTCAGCCCTAGTAACTGACACTTACCATTGCAATTGTCCTGGGTACAGCTAAATGCCCCCATGTGGCAGACACTGGAAGACAAAAGAAAAATCAAAACATACTCTCTCTCTCTGTAAGTGCCGTCCCTTGTTTCCTTATGTGCCAACAGCCAACTCCTTACCAGCTGTTACATTGATGGTAGATGGCAGTGCCAGCTGGGTATTCGTTCATTCTCTCCTCCAGAGTGAGGTTGGCAGCCCAGGGCATGCTGGCAGTTGGTTGCAGGGAGCAGGTGCAGTTCTCTGGGGGCACACATGTACCATTGAGCAGAACCTAGAGATACAATACATCTTACTGACTGGAAGAGCTGGAATGGGTGGCACCACTGGTATTCTTTGCAGCTCATTTGGATAGTGCTGAGAGTGCCAACATGTACCAGACAAATCAGTTTGGGCTCAGCTGACCCCCCACCTCTTTAGTGACTTGTGTGTCAGTATATGATCAGGGCTGGACTTACTGTTGTTCCACTCACTCCCCTTCACTCTTCCACCCATTAATATAAAATAAGGAAAAAGGAATGATTAGCCACCCCTACAACAGGTTTTAGTTTAATTACGGTATTTATTGTACAATATTGTAAGAACAACTCTCCATAAAGGTCTGCATTCCTAGGTTCTACACTTCCAAGGACCTAGGCCATTTTATTTGCCCATTAAGAACTGACAATTGCAGACTGACTGCCAGTAAACTTGAGATAACCGACTGCTTCCCAACACCCCATTACTACAGTACTATGGCCCATTAGCCATGTCTGAGAGCTACTTACCTGTCCCACTGGGCAAGAACATCCCGACTCACAGGTTTCATTCGTACATTCTGTGCCAGGCCGGAGGTCAGCACATGTCCGAGGGCACAAATTGGCACAATCACTGTACACTTGGTCTCCTGGACACTCTAGAAAAAAAGGAAGAATTTGGGGTGAGTAAAATAACCCTATAATGTCAACTCTCTTGATTAAATTCCTGGGCATTGCAGACTGAGGTTATCTTGGCTCTGTACCTGGAGTGCAGTTGTGGGAGTTGCAGGATCTGTGCAGGAGAAGTGGGGAGGGACAGGGATTACCACCGAGATCACCTTGTTCCAGGACCCCTCTGCTCCTTTCAGATGTTCCTCCTCCACAGCTGGCACTGCACTCACTCCATTCTGACCACTCGCTCAGCTCACAGTCAGCTGGAACCAAAGTAGTGACTAGTTACTACACCATTGATTTGAATTGTAAAGTCCAATAACCACCATGTAGAATTCAGTGGTATGGAATGATTAATTAAATGTCCAAACCATATCCCTCACACTACCCCATGCTGTACCTGGGCAGGGAAGGGTGTTACACTCCTCCACCTCTTGGGTCTCACTACCACAAGGGACCCCCTCAGCTCCTTCTTGCAAACACATGCGACTCCTTTGCCTGTGGCCTCCACCACAGCTCACAGAACAGGTGCTCCATTCAGTCCAGGTTCCGTAAGACGGACAGCTCAAATTGGTGCAAGTGAAGGTCCCATTCAGACATGTGCTGGAGACATGGAAAACAAGTCTTTCAAATTAGGCGTCATGTGTTCCCGGTTCCATATTTACTCATACAGGTACAGGGGCAATAACTGGGCTGAATCTGAACAGTGGAGCAGAGAGGGTGTCTTTGCTTGTATGAAACAATATGATTCAGAGAATGAAAAAGTGAAATTGGGGTGTGAGGCATGGACAATGGAGAAGTGGAGATCATATGGCTAGGACAAGATGGAGGAGAAATGAAAACCTACCAGTTGTTGCAGTCCACTTGAACCACATCACCTGGCTCATACTCTATGGTGGCATCAGCAGTGGGCATACCACACCTGCAGTCTGAGATGGGCACACACCTCTTGTCCTGCAGAAGCCACCCTTCTGGGCACCGGCAGCCTAAATACATCCACCACATGGGAAGAGATTAGCACAGGAGGCAGATTGTGAAATGTTGTGAATCAGAGACACATTAGCTGGGTCTTTATGAGTCAGAAACAATCTGGATCAGGAACTCACCAGTTCTGCACTGACCCTGCAGACATTCCGCGTGTTCCCATAAGTCAGTACAAGCACGTGGGCACTGGTTGGCACAAGACATCTTGAAGGCTTTCCCACGATCCTCGCACTCCTCACCTGGAACAAAAGTGTATATGGGCAGCGGTATTTAGCCCAGAGGGGCAGGAGGAACCCTGCAATGAACACCCAGTAAGTTACAAATTCCCAAGGTACCTACCTGGACACGCTGCAGTATTACAGCTCTGGGATTGGAACTTTGGGCCCTGGCAGACTTTACTCCCAACTGGGTGATGGACATGGCGCCATCGGACACGGAAACCCCCACTGCAGGGCTCCCGGCATGGGCTCCACTCCCCCCACATGCTCCAAACACAGAGATCTGCAACACAAGCAAATAACCCCGTTATTTACCCTAAACTAAGCCTGACACATAAATAGTGTAATAATTAGTCCTCACTTGCACTCCCAATGGAACTAACCTCATTTATACTCATATACACTCCCAATGGAACTAACCTCATGTATACTCATATACACTCCCAATGGAACTAACCTCATTTATACTCATATACACTCCCAATGGAACTAACTCTGTCAGTAAATATATTTGCTCATTTACCCAATCACTTTGCTAATTAATGCTCACATACCTTATAATTTATTCCTTTGCTAAGGTAACTAATATACAACACTCTACACTAACCCCTTCCAATTTACACTTCCATACTCAATTACTGGGTCAATCAGCCGATTAAGACCCCCACAGTTCCTCACATACATTGGCACCCTCATGCAGTAGTCGCATACTCTCACTTAGCCCATGACTGTTGCAACCAAAGCCCCCAAGCAAACTGATTCCCCCATCAGTAAAAGAAAACAATTCTGTACCTTCACAGACCCCCTTATCTTGACAGTCTCTCTCCTGCATGAGTTCTCCTGTACAGACAGCCGAGGGGCCACTCCAAGGGAATCCATTGTGGGAGTTGAGGCAGAGCCTGTGCCGTTGCTGAACTGAGAACATTGTGGGTGCGGTGGAGGCATTTTGTGAAGAGAAGGGGGCAGAGGACAGGCAGGGGCTGCATGGAGACCACTCCGACCACTCGCTGAGTAATGCCTCTTCTAAAACACAATCAGACACAGGCATCTTATAGGTGGCATGATCCATCCATAAACACAAGGTCAGCAGTTTGTCTAATGAACTTTCCTTCAACTGAACCTTGTAGGTAACAATAGGACATTGACTAAGGCTGGAGGAGACTTAGTTTGGTTGCAATAAGACAAAAAACGCTCACTCAGGGTTGGTACTTGGGATTTAACTGCCTGAGGCAGCAGATCAGATAACACTTCTGGGTGGTTGGAAGAGGTTGGTTGTGCTCTCGTTACAAGGAGACCATTCACCTGGTAAAATCTATTGGTTGCCATAGAGCAAGTCTAGACATATATTAGCATTGGTTGTATACAGTAATTTATATTACATTCCATTTTATTGAACTTGTCTGTGCAACCTCCTGCCTCCATCTATGGCTACAGTCCTAGCCCCCTGTTAGTATCACTTACCATGACAGTTAGTCCTGTCGCACTGTAGCGCCCCCTGCTGGCAGATACTGCAATGATAATGACACAATATGAGGATTAAGCAGTTATAACACTGAGTCGTTGAGTGGTGTGTCCTACAGATAAAATGAAGAAGTCTGTGAACATTCCCCAATGGATAATAAGGAATAAACAATTTCTGCTGCTTTGTGTCATGACCAGATGAAAGAGGTGATGCCTGGCGATGGCAATACAGTGGGGTAATATGAGAAGCACCACACACAGTTGTGCCACCAACATTAATATAATCTACTTAATGAATAGCTTTTTTCGACCAGAGACTTGGACCTTGTCTGTTGGGACTCACCACTCTCTGCATCCTAATCTCACAGTCTGCCCTGGAGGAAGAAACAGGGTCTCGGGTGAAGTTGCACTGTCTGTTGGTGAGACGTACACACAGCCGCACTCAGACTGAGGGACACAATCTCCATTCTGCTCCAGCATTCCCTAAAGTTTGCAACAGAAAATCCATTCTGAGTTATATAAGCTACTCAACTCCTTAATATTTTATAAACAAATCCAGGACATTTTTAACCAACCATGATCATTTCCATAGTTACACCCCCTGATCCAATTACATCTCAGAACTGTTCTGGGAAATGTACTGTTTCATTGTTAGTGTTGTGTGCAAAGCTATTCTTAATTCTTGGCAACCATCTACCTCTACTTCCTTTACTGGTGACTATATCCCAGTGAGACTGACCCTATGGCACCTGATTAGACTTCAACAATCCTTCCTATAGTTTAGGCTGGGAATAGTAGTTAACACTAAGAAGAAGTAATAGTGAGCAGTTCCTACTGTCCTAATACTCAGCTGGATCCTCTCACATTGGAAGAACAGTTGCTCTACTCAGGTGGACTCTAAAAGTTTATTCTCCCTTGAATGTGACTTACCTGTTGGCCGTATTAGCAGAAAAATGGCCTCTTGTGTGGCATGGACAATACAGACAGATACTTAGGGTGTGTAAAATAAACTCTTACTAATGTCAGCAATGGTCTAACTAGATGTTACTGGGCCCCACAGCAAATTCATTTTAGGGCCCCCAACAAATCCAGAGGCTGAACTGTTTTCCTAATAGATTGAGCATTATTTGGGCATCATGGGGCCCTCTATACCTCATGGGCCCCCCTGCAGCTGCAGGATCTGGTTTCTCGGTAGTTACATCCCTGAATGTCAGTATTTACTCTACAGCACGATCACTAAACTGAACCAAGAACTGGACTGGAGCAGCCCATACCACAAGTCTGCTACACTACTGATTGTGTGTCTTCAACCATTCCTGATAAATGTCCAGTTCTTGTATTGCACCACCTTAAGGGTTAAATCAGTGAGGTTAAAAGCTGCAGATTGTAGAGCATTAGGGGTAAGTGACTGTGATGCTTGCTCTGTCATTGCCCACCCTTTATTGGTACTTACCTGCGGGCAGTAACAGCCAGCCTGGCACCTGGGGGCATCATGACAAATCTCTGGTTGGCGTCTGGAAGAGCAAAGTCCCTCACAGGCAGATCCACAGGAATTGAACCTAAATGGAGGGACGCAGCTGGACTCTACAAAACAATCCCAAGAGTGATTCATTCATTAAGATGGAAACACAGACATGAGACAAGTGTCACTCATTTATAGTAAATAATAGAAAAAAACTGCTACTGGGAATAACTGCAGAGTATGTCCCACCACCAGAGGTTGAAGAAAGGCTCACCAGAGCAATCAGACAGGTTACACAGTCTAGATTCAGTCCCAAGCTCCTCACAGATGTCTCCTCTGAAGGTGAGACCTTTCTGCTCCCTGAAACGTTGTTGCAGCAGAGAATGACAGGAACAATTTGTCCACTCACTCCAGGGGCCCCAAAGGCAACTTCCTGAAATGAAAGCAGATTGGAACTGTCTAGTTATCCTGCTGAAAGAAAGTATTTCTGGAAAAAGCCTGGAATATTCAAATAGAGGTCCTGCTCGCACTCCCTGGCCTACATTCGAGAACGCCCAGTGCACGGTGATGAAGGTATCGGCACCCACCCACAACAACTGGCAGGTAGAATCACTGGCACTCAAGGGCAGATACAAGTAGGGACAAGCCCTTGCATATTTATTAGCAGAACAAGCAAGGGCTTGTCCCTACTTGTATCTGCCCTCGAGTGCCAGTGATTCTACCTAAAAGCCTGGAATAGACATAGTAAACTGTTTTATCTCATGAGATGAGTAGCCCACATTGGCTAGTAAACACAGCAGTATAGACGAAAAGAAAGTAAGTAATGGACACAGGGCTCCCATGAGCATGAAGTAAGGTGGAGTATGAAAGATCTCAGGAACTTAGGAAAGTGTCACCCCAGAGGGATCAGGACATTTCGAGTAAAGAATAGAAGTACTGTAAGTCTATAAACTTGCTATTGCAGGGATAACCAAAAATCAAATTAAATTCCTCTCTTATAAGTGTCCCTTATATCCTACAACATATTTCAACCTCTTTTGCCTCTGACCCTTTCTTCCTCTTTCCTGATGAGGGAATTTTCTGAGTAGCACCCACCTTGACATGGCTGAATGTAGCAGGCCAATGTCTCCACAACCTCAGTGGTATTGCAGGGCTC
The DNA here is from genome assembly GCA_024363595.1 of Xenopus borealis. NCBI lineage: Eukaryota > Metazoa > Chordata > Amphibia > Anura > Pipidae > Xenopus > Xenopus borealis. The sequence continues at coordinate 78,165 of CM044441.1, read as the reverse complement.
TTCTGAGTACTCAGGACAGTCACATCTCCATGTCCGACTCCTTAATCCAGTGCCACATGTTTTGGAACAGGGGCTCCAATCAGACCAGTCACACAGGCCACTTCCTGAAATATTAAGAGGTCACCCGATAACTTCCGCTTGCCTTGTTTCACCCCTTGTATGAAGGCACCAGGGGCTGTAATCTAGAGATAAAGAACTGTTCAAATGAGTTACTAACTGGTGCAGAATTGCTTCTCACCTTCACAAGGTCTGTTGGAACATTCCTGTGTCTCTGTGTCTGGGCCCGGGCAGTCTGAACCATTGTTTCTTGGGGGAGGATTGATGCAGGCCCTTGTGCGGATCTGAATGCCTGGACCACATGTGACCTGACAGTCGGACCACGGGGACCATGGAGTCCAATTTCCATCCACTAATAGAAGTGAAACAAAGGCTGATTGGTTTGGACTTGCAATGGTCTTACTATTTTATTTCTAGTCCAGTGTAATGTTCTCCCAATTGGATAGTATGGAGACTAGATGAAAATATCATTATTTATAACCTGCATTATATAGCATCTGGTATTATTGGCACAAACCATTCCTTCCAAATATGTCCATTACTCACACCCAATGCGGCTCTACACCAACTCATTATCCATTATCCATAAAGACTATTGACACCATGTAGAATAAATTGTCCCCTTGTGCCACGGTGCTCACCAGACCTTCACTAAATATGACATCTCTTCTGTAAAGCGCTCCCTTTCTACTCCAACTAAACCTTATCTCCTAAATCCACACATCTTCATTGCATCCGAAACGCAACTCTCATTTCTCTAGTTTAATACCATTTCCTTGGTTGTAATGAGATGCCCTGGTTTCAGGCTGTGTTTGAATATAACGGTCTAAAGGATCTACTCCTATTATGGAGTGGTACAAATTTGGACATAAATACCTAACGATAATAATAATATGGAACAAACACTTTATATGAGTTGTATGAACTACCTTGACATGCTCAGAAGATTTAGTCAAGGTGCCAAGAGGTGGTACAATATACAACAGCAAGGACAAGGAATTAGGTTAAGGTGCTGGACATAGGGTTCTCTACCTTCTGTGAGTTTAGTGACCCATGGAAATAAACCATTGTACTCATTAGGACCAGGGATTAGAGAAGTAATTGATCTATTCTGGGGAGAATAACAACAATACCCCACTTTGTAAGTAGTGGCGCAGTCCCCTACCTCTGCATTCGATGTCCTGGCAGTAATTTCCCTCTGGGGTGCAGATACTGATGGAGAACAAATACAGAACATCAAGTGTCTGTGAGAGTAAAACTAGCAATAAATACAAACTGGGCTGCCAGATAACGTAACCAACAGGTTAGAGATCACTCTGTGTTCCAAGAGTCCTCATGACCCACTGCCCTGGTGCAAAGAATGCCAAACGTATACAGACAAGTGCATGGGAATATGGTCACAATATTAAAACAATTTTAAGGCCTGCACAGTATAAAGGTCATGCTGCTAAGTAGGCTTTTAGTGTTAAATAGGGAATTGCCACAAGATGGAGACATTGAGAATTAGCAGTAGCCACATACTGACCATTGTTGACACTCTCCCAGTAGCCAAGCATCTCCAATGCGCCTGTTGGTGCCATTGTGTGGACAAAGTTCAGGGCATATCCCAGGGTAACATGGACGAGATTGCTTCTCAGGTACCTGACACTCCCTTTTAGGAGACCCTGAGGTGGATGATCTGTAAAAAAGACAATCATCATCTTATTGAGACAAATCTACACTGCCTGCTCAATGAGCATGAGTGAGGGTTGATCACCAATAAGTGACTCTGGCCAGTCTCCAATGTCCTAAGACACCAAGGCATAATATGTAATCACATCTGTAGATGATATTCACATATTTCTAATGGAAACTGTGCCACATTTATTCACCAAAACAAATCGCTTGAATCAATCTGATGCCCCAGGTAAGAAACAAATCTTTCTGCATCTTGTGACGGGTTTCTGTCTATTTCCATAATTCTTCCAATGGTAAGTCACTTCTACCATGCCCCACTATCTATATCAAAGACATACTGTGTCTATATCAAATTTAATCCTTCTACTCTGCCATATTTTGTTATATGATTGAAGACTGTGTCAGAGGGAATCACCTCAATGACATACTGTAGGTGCTATCCTAATCTCATTCTGTTCCTTTAGGCCTGCAAAACCGCTAAAGGTAAAGAGAGCCTGCCCTTCAAAGTCCCACCTAAATCGGCTTTGGGTGCCACTTCCACAGGTTATGCTGCACTGAGACCACTTGGACCACTGGCTCCACTGACAGTCAAGGCGTGGGCAGGTGTTGTTGGTGCAGGCAAGATGCCCATTCAAACAGGTACAGTTGTTGCAGTCTTCTAGCAGTGAACTTCCAGGGGTCCAGCTTTGACCCTGAGTGTCTGTGCACTCACAGTGAGAAATGGGGACACAAACTCCATCTTGCTCCAGAAGCCCTGTGCAATAGAGTGTGCAGAGAATACAGATAGTCTGAATGATATGCATTTTCTGTATTAAGCCTGAGATAGGCAGGTCAGTGTCATAGTTTCTCACCTTCTGGGCAGCGGCATCCTGCTTCACAATCTTCTTCATTCTGGCATACAATGCCCTTTTGGAAATCAGAACAGTGTCGTGGACACTTATTGGCACATTGAACATGCTCCATGCCTGGTGCGCAACCCTCCTCTACATTGAAACATACAGAGAAGGAAAATGAGTGAGATATTGGCCCTCAACTTTCAGATGTAGCATGAATTCACAGGACTAACAAATCCTCTAATAACGTTATAGCACCCTCAGATCATGGAATCTTACCACAGGGCTTAGGGTTACAAATTCGGACGTGGTGCTTCTCTCCAGGGCAATCCTTTCCTCCATTTTTTGGTGGAGGGCTTGTGCAGGTTCTGCTTCTTATTGACTTCCCTCCACCACAGGTGCGATCACACCATGACCATGGGCTCCACTTAGACCAGCTGCCATCCACTGCAATACAACCATCGATTATGTACTAGGATTGCTATGAGTGACGCAAGAATGCAAAACTGGGTGGCAATTAAGGTAGATTGTTCGTAAAAACAGAATATTAGCAGAAATATGGAATTCCTGAACAATTCCTGCTCTTGTACCTGACCAGCAAGAAGTTCTATATATATCACATGAAGAGATACAAATATGTGAAGAATAATAGTGTAGGTTGTACTATATTTTCAGTTAGCAATGTGCCCTGGGTGAGGCAGCAGTGAGTTTCTGTCCCTTTCAAAGATGCTTGACTAGCCAAGTTCCTCCCCAAAATTAATTATATGGTGTCCAGAGCAATGATGGGGAGCTTGGAAGCAGTAAGATAACATACGCAAATAGTCCACTAATGATGTTTATTGAAGGCACAGTTCCAATAGTTACTTTGGATATATGTCAAATAAAGGAAAACTACCTTTACAGGCCTGCAAGTTACAGAATCTCCTCTCCATGTTCCCAATTACAATGTCCTCACACCAAGAGCCATTCTCTCCAGGTGGGTTGTAAGTGCGGAGACGAGTTTGCTGGCCGACCCCACATGTTCTTGAACATTCACTCCACTCCGACCAGGGGTTCCAGGAACAGTTTCTCTGATGACAGTCTTCCCCCTCACACAATGGGGAGTCTGGGACAGAGAAAGAGAGAGAGTTATCAAACTACAGAGCGTTTTCTTACTTTGAAATGCAGTGATATTGAAAAATTTGTAGAAAATTAATACCAGGGCAACCCCCACCAGCGTATGAGACGCTAAATTATGGGATAAAGTATAGCAGAGCACACATTTCTCTATATCTTACTGACCTGTGCATTGTGGAAGGTTACATGCTCGCTCTTGGTATGACTCCCCTGTACAATTCCTTCCACCCAGACAGAAGCGAGAGCGAGTTTTCATTGCTGGGTACGTATTGTCACTGCAGCTCTTTGAACATGGTGTCCATGAGGACCAGGGGCCATACCCCCCTTCTTCTGGTGACCCTGAAATGCAAAAGGATTTCTGTGACTGAGGAGAATTTTCACTATATCCGTAATGCCTTTATTATCATCATTAGTGGACTCAGCAATCATCTCTTGCCTGTTCTTAGGTCATCATTTCTAGTTAGTATAATGAGTGGATGAAACAGTCTTCTTTCAGATATGCTTTTTTGTTAAACAATTTGGTTTAAATCATGTATAACCATATACAGTTCTGTCCCTCTACTGCCCAATCTACAAATCCTCTTTATAGTGGAGAAACCGGGTCAGACTGAGCCACCAGCATATCAGGAGCTCCCTCATCTAGTCAACCAGTAGACCTCAATTCCATACGAGCGCCTTGGCTAATTAATACTTTTGAAACTGGAACTACGGTAAAAGCTGTATAAATAAATTTTTCTGTCCTAGGCCAACTTTGTGGAACATACAGCCTTAGAACAGGGATTACAATTGTAAGGATTTTAAGGTTTTAAACCCCAAAGCAAATTTAAAGGATAATATATTCACTGAAGTCAACTCTTACAGATAGATTCTTATATACATATTCTATTTATTTTCAATTTCTGTTCTGATTTCTTCCCAGTGGCTCAGTTTTATTTTTAAGCTGCAAAAGATGGTGTGTAAAAGAATGTTGTGCTGAACAAACTGTATATATTACTGAAGAAAGAAAGAATGTTGAGTATTTTCCACAGTCTACATCTAATGACCTGGAGCATTGTGTTCAGAGCAGTTGCAAAATATCCCTATGGCTTTTGGGCACATTTAAAAGGCAAAGAAAGCCTATTAATGAGGGGTGTAAATTTATTATATACTGTTAACTCATCTGTTTGTTGCAGAGAATTTTTGAAGAGTCAACCACTATGAACTCATAATTATGTTTTGGTGACTGATTCCCATCTTAAACATTTCCCCCTTTCCTACTTCTCTTCAGGATCCTATTACTATTGTTACATTTGCATCCTAGACTGAAATGTCACATTCCAATTTCTTTTCTCCCGTTTAAACCCACAGTTTTCTTTTGTTTTAGCCCCGTCATCAATCAAACTTAAGACTGGCAAATCACAGCAAGGTGTGCTCCTCGGTCAGAAACCCACTAGTACCCTGTAGGATTAAATCATCATTGGTAATCTACAAAGAAAGGAAAAATAAATGGAAGGGGGAAAGGAACAGGAGAAACAAATGGAGGTGAAGAAAACAAGGAAAGTGGAATAAAGAAGGTGAAAGAAGATGTAAAAAGAGACAGCCAGGATGAGCATTTAAGGTTAAGGAAATGCATAATGTATACAGGAGAGAAGGTGGGGGGGAGATTGGGTAAATAATAGTAGAAAGGGAAGAGTGTATTAAAAGGCTGAGAGAGTTTTATGAAATTATGTTATGGGACTCCACCACCACCACCAGTCAGATATGACTCAAAGTCTGGATACCAAAGCTTTCTGCCTCAGAGTAGATTCACAAGCAAGAATCACTTAAAGCACCATCTAGTGACTTTACCTGTGATATCTGGGAAAGGTTCCATGGTGGGTCTTATTATATCTGCAATACAAGGAGATGTAGAGTAGTTCAAGGAACAATGCACTCATCACTTCATCATGCTAGCAATAATTGTCTTTTACCACTGATTCAAGTTCAATATTATTCTGTCTCTAGGCTTGCATAGGGTAAATAGCAGTGTCAACTCTACAAGTAGCCAAAGGGTTACATACTTTTCAACATGAAAGACATTGAGTTACTGTGTAGAGTATCAATGAGAAGCAGAAATGCTGTGTCACAATGAGTTGTGTATCTGTACCTTCACAGTCTGGTGTTTGGCAGTATTTAATGTCCATGCTGGGACCCTCACAGTTCCTTCCCCCATTGGCTGGGGCTGGATTGGAACAGTGTCTTGTCCTGGTCATATTCCCAAGGCCACCACAGCTCACTGAGCAAGGACTCCAAGGGCTCCAGGGGGTGAAGGCTCCATGCACAGAACAAGCAGAGAAGGTGCAGTTCATCCAGCCATTCTCACAGGTGCTGCAATAAAGAGAAGAAGAGTTGTGTTTCCAAAACATATCCAGTAACTCTTGTATTATTTGAAGCAATTTGAAGTTTGTATAAGTCTGCAAGAGCCTATGGTTTTCATTTTTACTGAGTACAATATAAGTTATAATGTGTTTTAAAGCATATCTTGGGATATTGGCACAGCACGAGTTTTATGATCAGTGTAGGCCACTGGTTCCTACATAAACACCATGTACTGTAGGTTGAAATTTGAGGGCAAAAGTTGATTTATTATCTTGGATAGTGATTTCTACTTTGCTATAAGCTGGGGGGGGGGGGCAGATCAAATGTTGTACCATAAAGAGGAATTAAACACCAAGGGGGGGAATTCACAAAAGTGTCGGTAAAATAAATAACCCAGAAGTGGCGGTTGACAAATTTGTAAAATGTCTTACAAACGGCAAATTCACAAAGGCAGATGTTACATCTCTGAATGTCTCGTAAGTCCAACAATTTTCTAAAATGTCCTTTATCTTTTCATCGCACAGACGACATTTTAAAGACATTTTACACAACATTTTAAAGACTTTTAAAAGACAATTTTACCGACATTTTGATTTTGGAGAGCCTAATGTGTCGGAAAAATTGTCGGCAAAAAAAATGAGTTTACGAGTAATTCATAAAAATGTCGGGGGAAAGTGGAGCAGAAAAAACCGGGCCCACTTTTCACTACACTTTTTCAAAAGTGTCGTATATTTCAGAAAATTGGCAGGGAAATGCTCTGTGAATTTGTCGTCTGTTGCTACGACATTTTAAAGACATTTTTTCCTTCCCGACACTTTTGTGAATTCCCCCCAAATGTCTTCTGCTGATTGTAAAGTCAGAGGAGTGGTTCATCCACACATTGGACACACATATGAAATAACCTATGAGCTGAAGCTCCCCCAGTTCATTTTGTGGAATAGGCAGTCAAAGGGGCAGTAGTTCTGACCCACCCACACCCAACTTCTCTCTTCCATTTATAGCCTCCCTGATGATGCCACAAAAGGGGCGAGTGAGGTGGGCGTCTATTAAACCAGAAATCTAAGGTTGTGGGTGGGCAGAAAAGCTCAACCCAAACCTACAGGAGGAGCAGCAAGGTTGGCTCGAAACTACCTGACCTGCAGGTCCTGGGCCGGTCCACACATCATTAGCCAGAAAACCCAGACTGGAGGTCAGTTATTGTGAGATTTAGGAGTAAATACATTTGCTATATTGAATATTCTTGAACTTGACTCTGAATGACTTGTATACTCAGAGTCCATCTGGGAGCACAACTCATGATAACACCCCACAAGATAACACCTCAATGTAACTTACCAAAAGCTGCATTCATGTTGGACCTTCTCCCCCAGCATGACTTCCTCTCCTACCATAATCTGAATCCCTCTGTCAGTTACTGGTATGGGTGTGACATCTGGATTGGACGAATGATTCCTAAATTTTTCTACTAACTCATCTGTCATTACACACGGACATTCCTGTTTGATAGAAGGAACAGATAAGGCCAAAATCATTGGCAGCTCTAACCTCTATAGTTTGTATCTAAACTGTGTTTCTATGTTTAAATACACAGAGAAAGCTCAGGAAAATCTTGTTTTATTTTGAGATAATGTCGTCTTCATCTGCAGTTTCATGAGTCTGAAACTCAGACAAACACTAGACCTCAAGGAATCAAGATCTCAGAAGAACATAGAGTTCATATATTTGTATCTACTGAAACTAAGCTGTTATAGCCCTATATGTGTAAAAAAAAAAAGAGAAAATATAACACAAGGTCGCCCATTCCGATTAGAAGAAAAGAGGTTCCAGCTAAATATTTCTGAAGGGGTTTGTTACAGTGAGAGCAGTGAAGATGTGGAATTGTCTCCCTGAATCAGTGGTACAGGCTGATACATTAGATATAAGAAGGGGTTGGATGCTTTATTCACCAGTAGCTCCTCCCAGCAGACAGGAGGGAGCCAATGAGATTAGAGGAAAGGAGGGAAAGGGGTGTTACAGGGAGGGAAGTGAATCAGTGGTACAGGCTGATACATTAGATAGGTATAAGAAGGGGTTGGATGGTGTTTAGCAAGTGAGGGAATACAGGGATATAGAAGCTCATAGTACAAGTTGATCCAGGGACTGGTCCCATTGCCTTTTTGGAGTCAGGAAGGAATATTTTCCCCTCTGAGGCAAATTGGAGAGGCTTCAGATGGGGTTGTGTGCCTTCCTCTGGATCAACTAGCAGTTAGGCAGGTTATATATAGAGTAAAAAGGTTGAACTTGATGGACATGTGTCTTTTTTCAACCTAGATTACTATGTTACTATGTTACTATGTATGTATATGAGCAATGCACTGTGACTATGTCAGACCTTTAATAAAAGTTATCTGTAAGGCTTGGCTGTCCAACTGAAGGCCCGTGGACCTGATGTGGCTATCCAAAGGATATCTATGGTCAACAGTCTCCACAGAGGCTCCATAGATTTCACTATATGACTTTGTTATTTTGATTTCTTAGCCTAGAGGCACTAAATTAAAGCAGCATGGAAGAGATATAGAGTTGGGAAGGATCAGGTTAGTGAAGGAAGAAAATAGGAAGGAATCTGACCGTGACACAGGAGTTATTATGGATATACATCCCCACGGGACAGTGGCATCCCTCCTCACATCCATCTGAGAAACATTCCACCTGCTGGGTGAGGTGGGCACAGCTGTACGGACACCCATCTCCATTCTCACATTCACGATACAGGCGGCCAGGTGGGCATCCAACATCTGGCAGATACAGAGGATAACTGATAATAAATGGTGTACAACAACCTTGTGTATTCCACATTAAGGTACAGCAAACGGGGCAATACAGGGAGTATTGGGCACAGTATTAACTCTTTATAAAGATGGAGCAGCTTTTGGTCTGTTGACCCACTTGGCGTTGAATACTCACCAAGACAAACTTGACTGTTACAAGTCCTGCTTTGAATTGCCTTCCCCTCGCACTCGTTATGTTGACATTCCCTCACCCGAATCTGCTCCCCACCCCCACAGGACACACTGCAAGGTGACCACGAGGACCAGGGACCCCATGACTCTTGCTCTGAAAACCAAATAAATTAGATCATACAAACTTGTTTCAGCCACATATTGTGCTTTACATTAGTTAATGGTTTCATTTATTGCTAATAAAACCCCTATCAAACCCAGATATTATGATTGCCAGTCCTTTCCGTGTCTTCCCAAGTGTAGCTGGCCCTAAAGTAAAAGCTCTTAGCCATAGACATTTCAAGTTTACCTGCAGTGGATCTCTCCTACATTCCACCACATGGTAACGCATGTAGAAATGCCACCCATGCAAGCACCAAATTCAGGTGGAAAGCAACTTGATGCATTTATCTGGGTTCAGAGGTTGTATGTGCCTAATAGAATGAGTATGAGCTCTAAGACATTTCCAGAGGATGCTGCACTAATACAATTCAAGTCTGTAGGCTTCGATGAATATGTCATATTGAGGAAAACAAAAAATAATCTAGATCAGCACAAGGTGACCAGACATTAGGACTATAAATATAAATATTCCAAGCCATGAGAGGGAATCATTCAGTTTACAGAGGGCAATAAAGTGTTTGTAGGGAGGATGTTCCTTGTTCAAGTCCTGATGAAATTACCTTGACATTCCAGGCTCTGACATCCTCTGTGTTGTTGTCCATCTCCCAAGCAGTCTCGCCCTCCATTCTGGGGAGCTGGGCTGTTACACTGTCTGACTCGAGTCTGGTTTCCTTTCCCACAGCTCTGGGAGCAGGAAGACCAGGAGCTCCAGGGACCCCATTTACCATCTAGCCGACAGGAGGGATCTGGGGTGCAGAGTAGACGGCCAGCAGTGCAAGTGCTGAAGGTAAATAAGAAAGGGTCCAAGTTTCATCTGAGCAGTTCAAAACAGACAAGGGAAGCAACAGGCACCCAAACTTGGACACTCCATTAACATCTACTCACCAGTTCTGGCAGGGACCAGACACAGATTCCCCAGGCAGGGCATATTCCCATGGGATTGGTCCAGACCATGAGGAGCTGTTCCCAGTCTCTGAAGCTTCTAAATAAAAAATTAGATAATGAACAGTGTTCTTCAGGCAATATGTGATATTCAATGACAGGGATATGAACT
>CM044441.1:36848-48769 GCA_024363595.1 Xenopus borealis | reverse complement strand
AGTTATATTATAAATTATTAACTGGCAAATAACATTTAGCCCCACTAAGAGATAAGTGAGAAGATACATGGAGAGGAGTCATGTTCTTTCTGTTTGATGCCCTTTAAAACTCAAGCAAATGTGTGTGTATATATAGAGTCTGGAGTAAGAATATACCCTAGTGAAGATGTGAACCCTGAGAAAGGAGGCCTCAGTGAGAGGGCAAGTCAAGGAATACAAATCATGGCAGCATTAGGTATATGAGGGTTAGATCCTAGTCACTTCAGGGGTGAACGCTTATTTTGAGTGAGCATTACACCAGTATAAGGACGCACGTATGCAGATTTGGAATAGAGGTGAATCCCTTAACAGTTCTCCTTTTCAAGGCTCTGATTGTACCATGGTTGAACCCCAAGTGTGGAGATTACTGACTGGCTGGAGCTTAGAATGACTTAGTTTGTAATGACTGGAGGTACAAACTCTGTGATGCTTGGACTTGGACCTATTCTAATAACAAACTTGTTAAAGAACCTGTGGCACCTACGTGAGGAACTTTGCCCCATTCTGAACTCATGAAGGTGTCTAAGAGATAACCCAAGTTTCCTACCCCAGGAATATCATTGACGGAAAGACTAAAGTATGGCCTACATGATATCAATCAATAAAAAGCCTTGACCAGTGCCTCTGCCGTAGATTAGACATTGGGTAGCAATTCTGATTGAGTAATAAAGGGAAAGTCAGGAGGCCGGTGTTATAAGGGAAGATTCCTAGACCGTAGAATGCTACAGTATTATAGCAGAAGAGAAAGTCACGCTGCTCACCGGCCATACAGCTGCTCTCACACAGGGTCTCGGCATTCAGGCCACGACATGTCTGGGGACATGGATCCAACCGCAGAGGCTCACAGTCAGTAGCATTCACATACATCATCTCCAGGCCACAGTCTGTAATGAAAGAGTTACATCATTCAGCAGCTTTTGGCTGTGAGGCTGACACTCACCAATATCTCCCAGCATCCTTCGTAGTTAAACTGACTTTAATATATAATGAATAATGTAACCCCTGTTGTTAAATATGAGGATATGTTATATTTATTTTATTTTAATGGGTTCCGTCATTATGTAAAGGTACAAATGTTTTTATACAGGTCTTGTAGCTCCAAGGTGACTCTTCATACAGTATATTTTTGCGGTTAAAGTGAAAGTTTGCAAATTGAACCCTGGATTTTGAGCATTCATAAAAAGAATGTGGTGCCAAAGGAGAGGGTCTCTTACTAACATAATCAATGGAACAGGCAGCCCTGGGTCCTACTGTTATTCAAGTGACCAAGGTTCAGAGAAGATTGAGACAAGTTGAAGACAAATGGGCAGCAATGGAAATAAATGTAATTGATTTAAGTGGATTGTCATCCCTACCAATCATGGCCCAATAAAATCTTAGTTTAGACGGATTATTTTGAAGACGTGGCCTAAACCAGCCATGCTTACCTAGTGTATCTCCACATGGCTGCAGGTTACAGGACTCTGTCTGTACGGCTTCTCCTCTACATGGCAGGCCACCATTTTTTGGTGGGGGATCTTCACAGCTCCTCTTCCTTGAGCGGACCCCTCCTTGGCATTCAGCATCACATGGAGACCAGTTGCCCCAAGGAGACCAGGCACCGTTCACTAAGGAAACAGAAACATCAGGGTGCATTATATTTATAGAGTAATAATAGTGGGGCTCACAGTAGGAACTCTGTATTTGTGAGCCCAATACGTCTTGAAACTACAGTGGTAGTATATAATTCTGACCAATATCAACAACTTTGTTTTTATTGGACAATGACTGTTGAAAACTGGACCATTTTTTTTCTCTATTTGTATTTCAGACTGCTCTTACCCCAAGACTCACCCTACCCCTTCACCTGTGTGTACCTGGGCAAGCTTGTGCAAAGCAGCTCTTGCTGTCAAACTGAGCCCCATCACAGTGTCCTCCAGGCTGGCGTTCTCTGATGACATCACGGCGCCTGAATGTCACCCCTAGTCCACAGGTGCGGCTGCACTCACTCCAGAATGTCCAAGGGGAAAGGATGCAGTCGGCTGAGGAACCAAAACAGTCAGAAACATTGCACAGAGGTCCTGTTTGTATAGTTCTATATACAAATGTTGATGGTTGAAGGAATATGAAACATCGAGAAAAAGTTGTGTGAAACTGAAGTAAAAAGGAAGTAATTATATTGATATTAAGAAGAAACTTACACTCATTAGTAAATGAATAGGCCATTGGGACCTACAAGACTCAACTTACCACACATGTCTTCATCTGAACCATCACTACAATCCCTGTGCAGGTCACATCTCCTCTCCATGGCAAGACACTCCCCACTAGCACAGGCAAACTGCTGGGCAGAGCACAGACTGGGACCTGGAGTCAATGCTGGCCACAGTGTTGGGCGAGTGGTTGGCACGATTATGGTCATATTACCTGAAATATCCAGAAAATGACGTTATAAAAGAGGAGTTGATGCAAAAGACAGAGATCCCATGTTCTGAAAGAGAGCAGTTCACCTACCACAGCGATACTCATCAGACCCGTCAATACAGTCCTCCTGCCCATCACACACAAAGGAGCTGTCCACACAGCCAAAGGTAGAACAGGCAAACTGGCCCACGCTGCAGGGATTTCTGGGTAGTAGTGTAGACACACTTGCCCCTGGTCCACTGCTTGGTTCTGTAATACAAGCACCACCATGTTGTTCTGTGTTAAGCACAGTAAAAAATATACAACATGGAGACGTTTCACAAAAAAAAGCGCCCCGCATGTTAAAAGGAATTTAAATGGATTGGATGGACAACTCACAGCTCATAGGACCACAAATTATTTAATTTCAGCACTCAGGTCATCCACCTCTAGTTATATGAAAGGGCAAACTTAAAGAAACTTTTTGGCAAAAAATAGATACACGTATATTAAAAGCAGGTGCTTGCACATGTCATGATAATTAACATCTACAATGTCTAAAGTCGGGTACAGAATTTCTGGGCAAACCGTGTTGGCCTATATTTTGACTTTCAGGGGGAAAACATCTCATTATCCTGTCAGGTACAGAGATTGCTGGGGCGGGTTTAGCAGAAGATACTATGGGATCTTTTACTAACACTGGGCATATTTGTTGTGATTAGTAAACCATGGAAACCATACATTTTTACTTTTATTTTTTTTACTTGCAGCAGGCTGGACAAAGATACCCACTGGCTGCTTTACTGTAGGTTACTGTGCAGGTGAAACTGTAACCAGGAACAGCGGTGGGTGTAAGTTCATTCTCTGAAGCTGTTGGATATGTCATGAAGAATAAATCATATACAGTACATGCTGATGCCATGAGTCATGGTAGTTATTGTGGGGGAAAAGTAATTCAAGTCGGAAATTCTGCACCCAAAGCAATACATAGTATATATCAACTCCTCAATCCTGAAGGAAACTGCAGACACATCAGAATAAATAAATAATAGACAACCAACAAACCTTCTGTTACGAGTGTGGCCTGATGTTCTTCATGAGTCCCTGGCCTAAGGGGTCCAATTTCATGTGCGCCCTTCTCTGGTGGAACCTCAATAGGCTCCTTCCAAACAATGACTGTACCACCCTCACCAGGCTTCAAGCTGGCATGATGTCCTTCAGGTACAGCAATAAGCTCTGGCTTGATTGGTCTCATACCTGGCTCTCCAGGGCCCAGAGAAGCTGTCCTTAGTGTAGGGAAAAGTGTACCTTCTGTTCCCATATCTTTATACAAATCTGTGGTGACTGTTTCACCTGTCTGATAAGACTGCTGGTGTCCCTCCTTTGGTGAAACGGTTCTTGGTGTGAGAGACGGGGGTTCTGTCTTGTCCCATGCTGGGTAAGGTGTTGTGTTCTCATAAGCATGATCTGGTGATGTAGTGGGGTAGGAAGCATAGCTATCTGCACTCATCCCAGCTTTTCCCGTCCCTATAACTGAATCCCTTGTTCCTGTACTTATACTTGGAAAACCTGTAAATGGTTGATTGCCATCTACATGAGGTTTTGTAGGCAGCATCCACTCATCCTTACCGGAAAATGGTGTAAACAAGCCAGGTATGCCAGTCTGGTAGCCACTGGTGGGTACTCCAGGACTTCCCACAACTTCTGCTCCCCCAGAGGTTTCAGGATGGCTGGATGTTACAGCAGCCATCACTGGTGTATTTCCACCTGTATTTTCTGTTATTCCAAGAAGTCCAGGAGAACCAGTGGGAAATACTCCAGGCTCCTGACTTCCTGGTTTTAGATTCTGTTCAGGGTTTTCTGGGATTTTGATTCCAGGAATTCCACCAATGCTCTGTTCTCTCTGAATTCCTGGATGCCCAGTAGCTCCAGTAGTTTCTTTAGCTCCTGGTTTTACACTTAGAATGCCAGGGTCTCCAGTTGGTTGTGATACATAAGAAAGACCTGGTTCACCAGTGTCTATAGGATTCCTTGTAGCTCCACCTTGAAGCGGGGTGCCTGCCATATGTGGACTTCCAGGAGACATACTTGCAATTTCTTTTCCTGTATGATGAATAGATTATAGTTATGCTGATTCAGCATGCTGACCCTCATCCCACACCTTACCCAATTAATACAACATTCCATAGAAAAGACATACCTCCTGTCGCTGGGGTAACAGAAGCAAAATGACCTGCCCAGCCTGATGGAGAGATAGTACTTATTGTCACATCTGAAGTGTTCAATGGCAAGGCACCTTGTAAAGTAAAAAAGGGCACATCATTATTGTTCATTAGTGATATACTACTAATATGTTCTATATATCATTCACACCAGTCCCTGACCCAATGCCCTATCACACAAATTAGGGTCAGTTTAATGAAGGTCCATTTAACCTTTCCTGTATGTTTTTGGGTTGAGGAAAAACCTGCAATGAAAAGGCAACCCCTCATAATCATTGTGCCACTATTCTGCCCATAAAAGAGAAATGGTACTGCTACAATAAAGTTTAATCTGTAGCAATCAGTTCTTCAATTAGTTTGAAGAACAAGTTCAGAGACAGAGAGGAAGGAAAAGATTCTGCAGACACTGAGCCATTGTCAAAGAAGGTAACTTACCCCCAAATCTCTCCCACATATGTTAAATCTCAAATATACCTTCCACCAGTGTGTGACCTCCCCACACACAACCAGTGTCGGACTGGGACATCAGGGGCCCACCAAATAATTTTAGACCAGGGGCCCACTCTCAGTACTATTACTCTACTCATTCAACCTCTATTCTCCTAGTGTATTTTCTTTACATACTATAATCTATTATTGTATCTATTCAGCCTCTAGAAATCGGGAATGGCCATGAACTTGGCCAAATTAGCAGCATGAGGGTCCACTGACACCTGGGCCCACCGGGACTTTTCCTGGTATTCTGGTGGGCCAGTCCAACACTGCACACAACTTCCTATGAAACATACAGTTAATTTCATGGCTCCTCAACAGAAGAATCAGCAGACTCACCACATCCCTGTTCATCTGAGAAATCCTGGCAGTCAACTTTTCCATCACATAGAGATATGGAGGCATTAAGGCACTCTCCACTGCCGCATTCAAATTCCCCTTGTTGGCAGTAGGATGGTTTCACCTCACCAGGGATAGTGACAACAGAAAATGGTGTCCCAGAACCAGGGCCTCTGGTGGGCTGAGAGGGCTCAGCTGGAAGAAAATTAGTGTATTGAAGTCTTTAAAGTGTAGATTCTCAGGTCATTCATAGTATTTTTTCATGGAGCATAATTCTCATTAAATGGTTTAGTCTGAGTTGCTAAGAAACTGCAAGAAAAGGTTCATAGGCATCTGAATTTGCATAGAATACTAAGCCTAATACTAATACTAAGAGCAGAATGTACAAAGTTCCAACCTTGTGTGTATTTTTATATCGCAGGTAAAAAGAGTTTATTCAATGTTCCAAAATAGTGTGAAAAGCTTGTGGGACATAAGTCTGAAATGGTTACAGAGAGAAGGTCACAGTATGACGACTAAGAAAGATGGGTGGACTGAAGCATTTATTTTATTGTATTTCATCTCAAAGAAAAACATAAATCAATATAAGTATTTTAAAACTAAATGTTTTCTATGCTTCCAAGAAAGTTTTACCATCTACCACAGTTATTAATGAATTTTGTTAACTTAGCTAACCAAATTTACTTCTATTTAGGCTAGTTGGTGATCTACATAAAAGAAAAAAAAGAATAGCTGAAGTTTTGTGCTTGGCAGAAGACCCGTTGTTTAAGACTCATTAATGGTTAAATTGAAAAGATGCAGTTCATTTAAAGGGTTGTATGGGATTTAAGCATTATACAAAGTAAATGTGGGTTAAACTCTTGAAGAATGACATAAATATTGATGCCTTTTGCCTCACCATAAGGGCAGCCAAGGATCTCACACCGCAGGTAGATTGAACTATGGTATTTCACCGGGAGGATGCGTAGGAATCGGGACAGTAAAGCTCGGGGCAGGTTCCTTCTCACAGGGGTGTTACTGTCTCTGTTTGCTTCAAACACCTAAACCACAAAAGAATTGTAAGCTCCAGATTCTCCACCACCTATCTATGGCAGTGTTTGCCTTATTATGTATAAATCACATCAGCAAGGTTTTAATTAGTAACTTATTGAGATCCCCATCACAAAATCCTTGTCTCCAAAACAGTACCAAACATTCTACATCTCAACCTTTCAGTCCCCTAAATGTTTATATCATTGGACGTTTATGAAGACAATGGACACAACTGTACCAGGGCATTCTTGGCAGAGACGCTGCTCCCCCCAGTGTAATTGGAATACTCGAGACCATCGTTGCTGTACATCAGCCGGTACTGAGTGATGAAGCCTCCAGATTGACGGCCTCCTTGTGTAATGACTGCAGTGATGAATGTGGGCTGGAGAAAGTCCACTTGCAGGTAAGGTTGAGTGTCAGAGCTTAATGGACTCCATCCAGGTTCAATGTTCATTCTTGGGTAGAAAAGTGAGAGGAGGTATAACACACTGATTTGTTGGTTATGTGGGATGTAAATAAAACTACAATATATCTATGGTTATTATGGTTATTCCATTCTATGTTTATAGTTAATTCCATTCAATTACCATGATATCTTCATTGATCTCTATATGTGTTATCACCACCATGATGCTGCCTTATTCCATCATTGTTTGTAATACTTCATTGTTACCATTAATAACTATAGACTCATAATCCTATATTATATGTACCAATCCTATATGTACCAACATGGGAAGTTTCAATATTCTCACTGGACAAACTTCTTGGCATTGTTAGCCACTAAACTATTTGTATTTTCTACAAGACAATACTTTCTTTATTCTTGTGTATATTTGAAACCTCTAATTTACCCAGAACATCTGCTGATAAACCTCCAGCATCCACCACTTCTTCATAGACTACAGCTCAGCTCCTGAAAACCTCTTTCCCAATATATACCTTCTTTCCCCATCCAGTTTGCCCCATTTGTTATATCCTTATGAACATCATTGTATTGCACATAAAATAATGTGTGGTGTGTCCTTAAATAAGATTTTTGTAATTCCACTGTAACTTTAATGTCTTGGTGTTTAAGAACTACGAATCTCCTTGCTACAATCAATGTAACATTGCTAGAATTTTTGGCCTGATGAAGACCATCCCTAGAAAAAATTACAATTTTCCAAGGGAGAAATATGTGTCCCCCACCCCTGGCTGTCATAAAAACTATGGACATATTATATGCAGAGACATTTAGATCAGATGTTCCTGATCATCTACTTTCATTATACTGCAAATTGTGAAAGGATCCCTGAAGATGATTGGATTCCCAGCTCCACAACTTTTTCCTAATTGTTTTTTACATGTATCTCAAGGACATAAGATATAATCAATGATATGTAGGCAAAGGGAGTACTAACATATTTGGCACAATGTTAAGGCGTCCAGCATCAGCTGGATTGTTCTCACTATACGATGAGGCTGTCAACTGCTGGTAGAGAATCCGGCCGTCTTCTAGACCAAGGGGACTTTCACACAGACCTTTGAGGAAAAACAATGAACAGAACACTAGAAATTCTGTTTTCAGACTAAATTACAAAAACAGACATTAAGGATAGAAACAGAAAACACAAGAAACCCAATGTAGATCAATACCTGTTGGAGAAATGTCCCCTGGGAATTCAGATCCATCGGTACCTGAGGGAGGCTGCCAAAAACACAGAAAGGATCAATTATCAACGCTGTCTATGGTACCAGGAGAGCGATAGAAATACAGTCAGAGAGACATTTCTTTTAGCCAAAAAGAAACAATCCCTATAGCTACTGTATCTGCTGTACATTATCCTCTTTTACTTTTAGAAAGTGCTTCTTATCAGTCTGAAAATAATAGTCGCTCACCTGTTTTGTGTAATCCAAGGTTGACCCAGATGGGGACGTCGGGGCAAGTGGCCATAAAGGATTTTCTGTTCCTGGTAGTTTTATCTCAGAGCTGATCCCAACACTTTAGAATAAAATAAACATTATTGTATTTCACTTTTTTAAAGCTAAAGAAAAAGTGGGGAGAGTTAAAAAATGGAGGAGGTAAGTGGGGATATAATGAATGAAGAAAAAAGGATAATGCATTAATATTTAGCAATATTATGAGCAAACAAAAGTTAATGACCATAAAACAAATGTTTAAGAAAAGGGTTGGACCATGATAGAGTCATTGATTTATATTCAACACCAGATCTTGATGAAATGAAGCTGATATTCTACATA
This sequence comes from Xenopus borealis, assembly GCA_024363595.1. Taxonomy (NCBI): domain Eukaryota; kingdom Metazoa; phylum Chordata; class Amphibia; order Anura; family Pipidae; genus Xenopus; species Xenopus borealis. The sequence goes on along the minus strand of CM044441.1, from coordinate 40,019 downwards.
AGGTGTTTGTCAGGTCAGTATGGACTCCACAGACACCTTATTGCCTTTATTATCTGGAATTGAGTTCAGGTTTAGGTTCAACATGAAGAACTGCAAGATTTGTAGGACCCTCACACCAAAGTATATGAAATGTAACAACTAATACACACCAAGCATATGAGGGAGAATGGCCAGATGTGAGAATCAAAGACCCAAGCAGTTAAACATCAGATCTGATGAATTACTAACATTTTCCTTCAAGCTAGAGGGACGGAGAGTTCTTCAAAGCAGAACATGTCATTGTCAGTATAGAGGAAATCCTGCCCCTCATACCAGGTCCAAAAGGCCCATTGAGGATTAGAATGCAAGGGTCAAAGGTTAAAAGGTGAAAAGATTCAGAAAGAGGGAGCAGTCCTACATACTGACTTGGCTCAAGTTTAAGCATACGCAGTGCTGCCTTTTGAGGGTACTCCAAGAAATCCAATAATTTAGGTGGGTTTGTTTAGACAGGAAACTGTGGTAGTGTCTTATGGGGCTTTATAATAAAATATGTGATACTGGTTATAACTTTATAATGTTGGCCTGACCTGCTGCTTGTGGTACTGTGAGACCAAGAGACACAGCCAAACTCATCGGCTCCATCGGAGCAGTCCTGGCGCCCGTCACATCTCTGAGAAGCCTCAATGCAATTGCCAGATGACTTGCAGTAGTACTGGGACTTCTGACAGCCCCATTTTGCAGGGGGCAGGGGAGAGGGGGCTGTACCTGTAAATAAACAAAGAGAATATCCATTAACTCATATTCCATATGTTGGAAAGTCATTGATCCCTTCTGTGGATCGATTTATACCAGTGTTAGTATTGAGTTCCTTCTGAAGGGTTACTTATACCAATAGCAAACGAAACTGTAAAGAATTATAACATTCCGCAACCCTATAATTTGATCTCAGTTCCAGTTGTTTCCATGACAGCTAAAATAAACAGTCCTATTAACTTTTCTGATTCTCAAACAAGAGGCTTCTTTTAACAGAATAATAATGGAGAAGAATGGAAAGTATAAAGTTCCTTTGAGAACATTACCACAGTAGATCTCATCAGATCTGTCTCCGCAGTCATTGACTCCATTGCAAACAACTCCATGTGATCCAGCAGGAACGCAGCGTCCATTATGGCACTGAAATTGTCCAGGTTTGCATGACTCTTCCCCTGGTCGGACCTGAGGCCCAGGCTGTGGTTTGGGCACTGGAACAGAACAATAGAAAGTATTGCAAATAAAATCAGGGTAATCCATGGGGAGCAAATGGTTGTACTATGGGCACAATGTTGGCTCCACTAAAGGAATGGTGATTATTCACATTAGTCACAATTGTTCTTGGCCCCTCATCTTTTGTACCTTCTAAACACTGTCCTGTCAAGGAACAATAGCTTTTCCTTGTGATCTACAGTAAACCATATATATGATAATCGCACATTGGAAATATACCATATTTTACAGTTAATACAGTGGACTTTCATTTGGGACACACAGGGGATCAGTGCAAGGTGAAACTGTATAATGTGTATCGTGTTCTCATAAATATTTATCACAAACCGATATTTGACATCAATTTATTTGGTACCAAATATTTTTTCCATAAAACATTCATTATACACTTTGTCCTTCCCAGGATACATTGGGGTGCAGTTTTGGGACAGTACCTTCTCCACAGCCCAGCAGTTCCGTGCGCAGATAAATGCCGGCATTAAATTGCTGTGGGAGGACACGGACATATCTTGCTTTTATTATTCTCTCAAAACTTCGGGCGACAGGAGTGGAATCATCAAAATTTCCCTGGAAAATCTAAGAATGAAACACGGTTTAGAGTCAAAAGGTACTGAGGAACGGCTGTTGAGTGCTTAGGGCAGAACCTCATTTTGATTTTATATCATAAACCTAAATATATACAATAAATAAGATAAGACCAAGATGGTTGCCCTGATTCCTAGCGTCTCATGGGCAAATTCATTGCTGAATTCTCCTGCCATTTAAAGTTTCTGACTAACTTATTTAGAGAACAAGGGGGTGCAAATTACAGTTCTATAAAGGGGTTAAAGTCCCTTTAAAATTAATGGTGGAAACTGAATTGTAAATTTTTGCTGAAATAACAAATTTTTCAAAAAGTAACTTTTACATAAGAAATTAGGAACTTCACACTCAACCATTTTTTACTCAAAACTTGGCACAACATTCCCTTCTCTCATATCCTGGGTCTCTGACCATCTCTGTACCATCATGTACAATGGTCTACTACTTGTTCTGCTCTCACACATTTGGTCTGTGATTTCAGACTCAAATAGAAGATTTTGGCATCAAATCATCAAACACCAAATACAGCAAGTTTTGGAGAATTAACTATTAATTGGTGAAAATTCTCTTTGCATTGGTGTAAATTCCCATCTCTTCTCCTTGTGAAAGTTCTCCAGTGAATATTTTCCAAATTACTAAGAGCACAAGAAAGGATTTCCACCAAAAGACATTTCTCCAAATAGAGGCGAACTGCCGTTATAAAGACAGAGCAACCACCCCATATAAGATCATTTTCTATATATGTAATTTCTTCATGGCAAAGAGAATTTTCCCCTCTACAAAAAAAATATAGTGGTGAAATTTCACCAAAATATTCAAGCCAGGAGAAAATTCACTAAATTTCTCTTAAAAAAAAGTGAACTTACAATTTTTAGCAGTTATGTTTTGTGAGAATACAAACTTTGATGAAGTTTGACAGGGGTAAAATTCCCACTTTATGTGCCCCCATATGTCAACCTCAAAACCCCCAACACTGAGATCCCTTCTCTCAAACCATTTACCACAAACTTAAAGTTTCTATTTCCTCAGTTCCTGAAATTCCAATAAACTTCTTTTCTATCCCATTTACAATCTACTTGTCTTAAATACAACATTATATTCTAACACATATCTCAGTCTCCAAGTCCTGATATTTGATTTTCTTTTCTGCTGCCCAAGCACAGTGGTACATTCCTCACATTCATACCATCACTCTGCAACACCAATTTTACTTCCCTCTCATTTTCTATTTTTTTTTTACTTAAAACAGAAACTTACACAAACTTTTTTTTCACATCATAGACCTGAAATTATCCATCTCATCCCTCTTCTCTGTCCATAAAAGACAAACATTCTATATTCCATTCC
>CM044441.1:15338-27525 GCA_024363595.1 Xenopus borealis | reverse complement strand
CATTCACATACCTATTTATAGATTCAACCTTCTATCCCAGTGAGACTGATCCATTGATTAACTCACTTGATTCATCAGAGTCATCTCCGAAGCCACAGTCCAGTTCCCCATCACAAAGATAAGCTATAGGAATGCAATGCCCATTGAAGCAGCGGAACTCATCGCTACCACAGGGTGGTGCTGGACAGCTCCACTCATCTGAATGGTCCAAACAATCTGCTTTGCCATCACAGTGATGGGCAAGGGGCACACACTGACCATTGGCACAGCGGTGTTCATGAGGGGCACAGGTCAGTAGGCAGATCTCATCTGATCCATCTCCACAGTCATCCTCATTGTCACAAACCCAGGCGTTGGGCACACAGCGCTCACTCAGGTGGCAGGCAAATTCATTGTCAGCACAATGAGAGGGGGCAGAGCAGGGTTCTGTTGGGCATTGCCATTTGCCCGCTTCACAGGTGCTGTGGGAAGAGAAGAGTTAGTGAAGGGAGTGAGACATTCGTTGGAACAGATTTGGCTCCAGAAAGAGCTAAGAGAAACCCCCCTTCACTTGGTTTCATGGCCACAGAACAACCCATCAGTGAGTCTGGGGCACATTTATTTTGACATGTTTGCTACAATGTATGGGAATGTGCTTCAGTGAGTTTGTCACATACCAGTTCTTACAGCCGTGCTTAATTGCAGCTCCAGTTGGGAATGGCATACCACCCCAGTAACACGGGCATTCAGATGGATCCAGACAACGCCCCTCTAAAGGTTAGGAAGAATCAGACAGGCTTCTTATAGTCATTTGTAGACAGACACTTGTTTATAACTAGTGATGGACAAATATATTCACCAAGATCGAATTTGCTGCGACATTTCGCCGCTGGCGAATAAATTCGAAAATGACCCGCGAAAATTTGCTGGCTCCATTTTTTGGATGCCAGTGCATTTTCCCCAACGAATTTGCGCTGGCGTCCAAAAATCAACATCTGTGTCAAAAACGAGACACCAGCACGGTTTGAGAATTTCGGAACAAATTATTGAAATTGCATAACAAAAGAGTTACATTTGGTACATAGATTTGTGCATAAAAGTCAAAAATCAACCCAGTTAATACATTAGTTGCTCTAAAAGGACTTCCCATATCTCATACAGAGTAACTACTGTATATCGAGTAAGCATCACTACGTGTTAGTGTGAGTAAATGTGTAGAAATATCTAAAAAGCACCCAGTGTAACAGTGTCTGGAATTTAAATAACTTGGAGCCACCACATTGCTTCTTACCATGTAGGACCTTCCCAGGGGGGCAGAAACAGCCCTCCACACAGGACAAGGAGCTGCAGTGGGGATCAGGTGCCAATTCTATGTTCTTGCAGGTCAGAGGGCAGGCAGGTCCGCAGGCTTCATACACCATCCCATTATCACATTGCATGGCTGGAGAAAGGGGAAGAAAACCTTGCTGAAGACATGATTATGCCTCTTATAACTGTAGTTATGGACTGTTATTCTCACTATGTGTCATATGGATGAAAAATATGTTACAGTCCTGGGTGTAGAGAATGGCACATGGAATGAAGCAGAACATTCCCATGGGCCTTGTGATCCCTACCCCTTCATCTAGGCACAAACTAAATGGATAGTAGAGCAACTACTAACTCTATGAGTGGTATAGAAATATGTCTATGAATATATTAACTCACCTGCCTCCAGTGTATATTATTCATATACAACTATACTGTAAGTACTATTTGAAGAAATGTTCTACCACTAGAAGCTTAGAAACTGTGCCAACATTTACTCTCAACTCCTTCCCTTGCTAAATGCCAGGGCAATATTTGTGATTAAATGGCAGAATGAGCCAGCACTTACGGCACAAGTCTTGCGTCCTCCATCGGATGTACACTCCTCTCTGGTTGCATTGCTCTGCGTAGGTGGCGATGGCGGTACAGAGACACTCGCAGTCACCCCCTGAGTCGCATCTGCAGAGATGAAGTATCTGGATGTAAATAGCGAAGACCACATTTGAGAAATTCATGGTGGTTCTATTTGTTGCTAAATTGCCCCCAGAATTGAAATTGAAACTGACTGTTCTACTGATTGGGGGATACAGATGATTGGAAGAGATTGTTTGGCTCCCACCGGTATTGTTGGATCACACTGGTATTGTTGGATCACACTGGTATTGTTGGATCACACTGGTATTGTTGGATCACACCGGTATTGTTGGATCACACTGGTATTGTTGGATCACACTGGTATTGTTGGATCACATGGTATTGTTGATACAGAAGGAAAGGGTCAATGTACTTACCCACAGGTATCATAGACGCACCAGTCATAGTACTGCTGGCAAGGGACCTCTTGATGACAGGCCGCAAACAGGGACTGCAAGAGCACCCCACACTTCTTTCTGGCCCAGGTGACACGGTGGCTGTTCTCCTGAAATGTATAGACTTTTTGTATTATTGATGCTGGTCATGATATGACCATTCACTGACCTTGCACTGAACTTAATCTTACCAAGAGGGACTGGCCTGATAACTACAACCTTATGTTCAACAGTGCCTTGGTCGCAACTAACAAAGCTAACTGTGGACACATTGCCGACAAGCATCTCTATGGTTTCATTTCTACCTTCACTCTTTGCCTTAGAGAATAAGTAGTCATTTTAAGGTAATCCATGACCATTCACGACAAGAGATGATTCAACTAATAAATCAACCAGGGGGCTGAAGTGAGAGGCACACTCAATTTAATGCATTTTATTTGGCTTTAAAGTTGCCTTTGCATTTACCGTACATGGATGCTCAAAGTCATCAGCATTAACTTCTGGACACATGAGGCTCATTCTCCAGCTGTTCCCAAACAGATCTGCCGTGGGCTCAACAATACCCTGACGACTGGTGAAGTCGTTCTCAGTGTCCCCGTCAAAGTTCCCACATAACCCACTAACACGACCCTGAAAAGTTGGATCCAGTTTCACATATACACGGGTTCCTGGGAAGGAAGAGGAGAGAACAAGAGGGTATGGGAGGGGGCAATGCCTTGCATTCCCATTGAAAGAACCGATTTTGGGTCCATAGGTTTGGAAAGCCTGGTGCATGCAATAGATGTAATTGTACTGGGGGTAGATTACCCATTTATTTTACTCTAGAAGTGTATAACCTTAAAAAGTGGCTGTTAAGAAGTGGTGGCTTGGACACTGCATCCACCATATATACAGTACTTAGCTAGGCAAGGTTCAAGAAATCTCTCCTACCTCCATCCCACAGTACAGTCAGACCCAACTGGGAGATGAATATGGTGAACAGACCAGTCCGTTCTAGAGTAATACCATTCCCACTATAGACTTTGGGAGGCCTCACAGAGATTCCATTAATTGTCACTTCTTTGCCTGGTGAGAAAGACAGTTAGAGATCAGATTATTTATAAATGCATTACCCATTGGTATTACAACATATCTATCCCATTGTCCCACTTACCTCTCAGCATATGGACTATCATGTTACCAATCATCACCACCACAGATTTGGTGCAGGTTATTCCACTGGTTCCACAGGGGACATTCTCTGCTGTAACAGTGAAGAGGCCATCATTCTCCCGTGCCAAGACATACTGGCAGTCTCCCAAGAAGGTGAATGAACGTCCATCAAATGTGATATAGTGAGGGTCCCCAGTAGCTGTGCAGACGCCACTACACTTGAGGTCAGTACATGACCAGTGCCTGTTCTTGCACACACTATTAACAGAAGAGCATTAATAATATCAGTGGGGGTATGTTGGTAGTTTAAATTGGGTAAATTCTGTAGATCATGTAGGTTATATCTGAAGGTCACGTGAGATGAGTGAGCTACATTAGGTTGTGTTAACAGTCACATGCGGTCGATAGGTCTTAAGTTGACCATACCAGGTATTGCAGTCTTTCACAATGGTCTCATTGGGCTGGTACAGCTTTCCATGGTGATGACAGGGGCAGTCTTCTGGAGTTATGCAATTATCCTTCTGTAGAGGAACAAATGAATTACTTTGGTAAGGAACATGTATTCTTCTACAGGAGTTGTGTGTGAGAGCACTGTAGAAATTCTTGACCTTCTCTAAACTAGAATCTCTGCAACAAGGAATGGCTCTCTCACAACTGTCTAAGGGCACATGTTGATAGAAAAACTCATGCTTACCAAGAGTACAGTTCCCTCTGGGCACACACATCCATCCAGGGTGTCTGAACATGTCCCATTGTTCTCCAGGCTATCACAAGTAAGCAGACAGGTCCCAGGAGAATAGACCATATTCCCAGGGCAGTAGGCTGCTTCAGGGCAACTTGAGCCAGTGCAGTTCCACACACCATTCTCACAAACACTGTGGAGATGCATGAGAAGATGGTGACAAAAATGTAAACATGTAATATACTACAGATACAGTATGTTATTCAGGTGCAAACAACCAGACCTTTTGAGGAGTGGTACAGTTGTTGGTAGACATAAGTATATTGAAAGATATCTACCCATACGTTACTATAGGTTTGGGATGATTTGTTTACCTAAAATACTCCACCTTTACATACATACCAATGTTCATCTAGTTGTGGAGAAGTTCTGTGGTAGAGATATTCAATGAAATCAACCTATCCTGTGGGCTAGGAGAAACAGGTCATAGGGTGATTTCATCAGACATCTCCTACCACAAAGTTGGATCAGTCCAGCAACTTATCCATCAGGATCATAGATCCGGTCCTATCAATCTGATTTAATTAAATGCATCTACAGTGTCATCTACTCATGCAAGAAAGTAGATATAAGGGATCACCTTTGTACAAATGACCATCAGACAGATGTACCATTGTTCAGTTTTCTAATATATTTTCATGAGTACCTACCAGCTCTTGCAGTTTTGTTGAATTTTGTTGCCAGGTTGATGGGTCTCAGCACCATGATGGCACTGGCACATGATGGGTGGCACACACTGACCACTGTCATCTAGAACCAATCCTTCTGGGCAATTGCATCCAGCCACACAGCCTTCCAGTTCCTGGCATGATCCAGTTCCTGCCATACGGAGGTCAGCACATGTCTTCCTGCAGGGGGGAGCGCACTCCATGTACACCTGCCCCCCAGTGCACTGAACAGCTACAAAAGATAAGAGTTTAGGAGATAAATATCTGGAGAGATTTCTGTAGATGTTGCCCATCAGCAATTAGATTCATACAGCCACCTACATGTTAGCAAATATCTGATTGGTTGCCATGGGCAACATCTCCAGAAATTTCTCCAGATATTTATCTCCAATCTTAGTAAACATGCCCCTAACTTTTACAAAGGTTATGTCATACCAAGCAATAAAGATAAAGTGATCATGTTCTTTGTGTTGGATTCATTCAACACAAAGCCAATAAGAGATGATGTCTTTATCTGACTTACGACAGAATGTCTGGTTCCTCCAGGACACAATGGCTCCTTCCTGAGCACATTGCCTAGCATAGGCTGATACAGTGCTGCACAGGCAGTTCTTATTGGGGCCACAGCCACACACATCATACAGACAAAGTTGATGAAATGGCTCCCACTCAACCAAATCATGGCAGGCCTAGTGGGAAAAAACATGGAGGCAAGAGACCAAGATCAAACATTCAAATGTAAATCTATGTTCTTCTTTAGACAGACATACATGTCTCAATTGATAGCAGTAGTAGTTAAAAGAACCAGAATGGAACTTTCAACTTGCAAATCTTCTAGTGATACCTTGAACACGGGACTGAGAATGACTGCACAGGCCTCTTCAGCAAACTCCCTGCGCTGTGTGTATGTCCCACATGGGTCAAATGCAAAGGGTCCCACATCTGGGCATTCAGCAGACACTTTGAACTTGTTGGCAAAGGAGAAGCTGTTCATCTCAATATCTCCCTCAGGGGTAGTGAAGTCATCGATTTGGTTCCAGTTGTACGTTCCACATAACCCTCTTACCTGGAAGAGAAATTAGGAGTAGTGTGGAACCAGTCCTGTTGGCACTAGCACAATAAACATTCTTCATTGAATGAATAAAATGAATTCTGCAGATTACCTTGTTGGAGAAGACTGGCTGTAGAGTGATGTAGGCAGCAGGAAACTCCAAGCTCCACAGGAGGTAGGCTCCAAACGTTTGAAGAAGAAGGAAGGAGGAGGAGACCCACCTTACAATCAGGTCAGGGCTGATAAAGGGAAGGGTCACTTCTCGTCCATTTACTGTGTAGTCTCCTGTAACACAGTGGAGATCAAACATTGTTCAGAATTATTACTGGAAAAGTAATTGTATGGAGTTGCTTATCTGTAATGTTCTTATCACAAGGTTCTATTGCCAATATATAAATAACCCTATGAGCAGTTTTAAGGTGCTGACACAAATCCAGTGTCACCATGATGTAACACAAAGTACCTTTGGTGCTGAGTCTGATGGACGTCTTGTGGGCAGTTACAGTAATGGCTCGCAGGCAGCTGACTGACCCTTTGCTGCCACAGGCCACATTCTCAGCAGTAATGAGGAGCTTCCCATCCACATAGTCCTAGTAGGATACAGTAGAAGGAAATATCTCATTATTATTTTGTGACTAGCTCTCCTGTTACGATTTATTCTTGCTGGGAAAATGAGTATATTCTATAAAATGCGTACATTCTATAAAATGAGTATATTCTTTATTTCTGAGTTTCCCATAAGTGGAAAATATTGAATCAAGAATACAGAGAATTATAAGGATTCAACATGCTTCTTCTGCAGGATATACCTGAACCAAGATGTAATCACAGGTTCCATGGAAAGAATATCTCTTGCGGTCAAAGGTTATGTAGTGAGGATCACCCACCACTGCACATTCAGCAGCACATCTGTCCTGGGAACAATGCCAGCGGCCCCCCCGACACTCACTGAAATGAAAGGTAGACTTATGCGATTATACAGTTTATAATGCTGCATTGGTTACCAATGGCCTTAGGAGTATTGGGCTGTATTGTCCAAAAACTGGATAACAGTGCAGCACAGCACAAGACTAAGCCAAGACTAAGACCATATTGTCAAGTCTTTTCACTAACAAAGTTTTCGTACTTCAATGTTGAATCTGAAATGCTAGTATTATGCATAAAAGTCTGTGAATCATTTTCTGACAAGAGCTGAAGGTCCACCTGATGGACAGTCCTACTTTATGTACAGTAAATATTGATGCCTCCCTAAAGTGCATTTTGTCCCAGGCCTTTTAGCCACTGAAGACAACCCTGTTGGACAGAGGAAGAACCTTCTTACCATTGGTTACACCTCTGCTTGATGGTGTCCCCAGGAGAGTATCTCTGCCGACGGTGATAACATGGACACTCATCCTCCTTAACACAAGCCCCTTGCTCAAGGTACAGTCCTGCCGGGCACTCACAGCCGCTCACACACTCGTCCCGGCATTGTCCATCCTCATAACTGCCCACAGCTGCACAGCTGGCCGGACAGGAGGACATGCAGTCTGAGTACTCCTTTCCATTTGGGCATTTCTTCTCTATAAGGACCATGAACCATAATTAGCAGAGATAATAGCAACTTCTATACATGGTACTGGGAAAGAGATTCACTAGTTCACAAGTAATGCTTCTTAACTGACCAACTGTCCAGGAACTGAAATTACAGAGAAACATAACGCAGTATCTGGGTAGACTGAATCCTAGAAATGATTGGGAATTCTCTGCTTAGAATTGTAAAGAAAGAGTCCAGCAATAAGAAGTACAAAGAACCAGAGCTGGGTACATGCTGGGAATAGACTGGTTTCACTTACACATGGGAAGGTAACTTCCTAGCCATGGGGAAGAGAGAAGCCCAAGTTGAGAAACTACAGGGAATGAGAGTTCTGCAAAGGGGTACTGGGGGGGGGTTGATTAATTTAACCAAGATGATCCAGTGAAGGAGACAGGCCAGGAGAAAGAAATACAAGAATCGGATTGTCAGAATGGGTCTCCTAGGGTAACCCTTAACCACTTTGACATTTATATGCAGACAGAGCTACATGTTTATAACTGTTATATGGGGAAGGCAGGGTTAATGGGAATTTCTTATTGGCTGGTGTGCCTGGGAGGTCAGTCCGACCCTGAAGTTCTGGACCTTCTTATTTACTGGGGAAGACTGTATTCTATAAGCTGTAAGATCCAAATGGATCTAGTTTTATGGACTTACCGTTTAAGGAGGTATAAACAGAATTGCAAAATTTATAGGGAGGCAGAATTAATGCATTATAGCTTTACAGCACCACCCACTGGTGGAACGTGGAATTGCTGCAAAAGTTCTCTGACAGCCCAGAGGGGCAATTTGCCCCAGACACAAATGCAAGGATGATAAGGGTGTGATTTAATCATCAATAAAACCACCTTCTGTTGTGACATGTGGTTGTATTTGTTCCAAATGGACATTTACCACAAAATCCAGCTCTGCGCCAGTCTACGATGATCTTCTCCTGAGCACATTCCCGGGCATAGGTAGTGAAGGTCTCACACACAGCCCCAGCCCGATCACTCCCTGGGTACTGACAGTAGGTGTACAGACAGGTCTCATAGTATCCACTGGGCTCCACCTGGGAAGAGAGAAGGTAGAGAAAGACACCCTTCTGTATCACATGGTACAGATACAACCCTGCCAACATTATCAGGGTCGGTAGTACCAAGTGCGGGGCCCAATTGGAACCATTTTGGTGGGGCCCCCTAGAAGGAACTTTGTTGTCTGTCGCAGGGTCACAGAGCTGGTTGGGCAAATAGTGGCTGCTTTCCCCTCTTCCAAGTGACAGCTGCCAGTTCGTGATGGGGGTAGGCTTGGCAACTGAGAGAAAATGTTCCCTCATTCATGTTTAATCTATGTGCGCTAAAAAAGTGCAAATTTTGGTTATCACTGTAAACTGTGTGTTTGCAGCACCATGGATTAGAAATACAACATTAATGCATTTCACTTGTTACTCAAATTCAGTTGAGGCCCATTGGGTTTGGGGCAGGCTGGTTGAATTGGGTTTGGGGGTGGGCTGGGCCAATCAGGTTCAGCTGCGGACTGGGCCAATCAGGTCTGAGCAGGCTGCACCAATATGTATTATGGGTAGGCTGGACTACTGGGAGATTAAGGGAATAGGAATCAGAGCTTGCACTGGAGCGGGGGCCCCATAAGTGTGGGGTCCAATTGGGCCAAATTGGTCCAATGAGCTTAAGACTGGCACTGAACATTATAAATGCCCCCAGGGCCACCACCAGAAACATACATATGCTTGTGGGCAATTCTATTAATACAATATGATATAGAGAAGTCTATGACACTAATGAGTAAATTGGGCTTATAAACAGCCTAGGAGGACTGCTATAGTAGTAATTATTACCTTGGAGTGGCACATGGTGAAGGGGGAACTGAGGAGCTTCCTACAAATGGCTTCAGCTTCTTCTCTGATGGCTTCACGTCCAGGAACATCACAACTGTGCCCGGTCTCTGCTGCATCCTCACAAGTTCTCTGCACAGGGAGAAGAGCCACGTACCTCAATAAGAGGCTCACAAAAATCAGCCTACGGCTAATGGTGGTATTAGGCTACTTGACTTCATTGTATTTCCATTAGAATGTAAGCTCAGTGAAGCAGGGATTCTTAGTACCTATACAATGCACTGTACAGAACAACTCATGGGACTTTTTCCACCAAGTTAAACTTTATGGTATTTTATGAAATGCCAAACAAAAATCAGGGTACATAGTATAAGGTTTGAATGTGCGGAAATGGAACAGATCAATTACTGACTTCATCATTATCAAACGACCGCGTGGCGTTCAACCCAGATCCCTGTTTTCTTCCCATTCTTACATGAAATGTAAATCTAGTTTTGCTAGTTTCAAATATGAGCAGTTTCTACACAGACCAATATACTGAATTTAAGAGAAGATTGTCACCTGCTGGTCACTGACAATACATTTCCTCAGAAACTAATATCTTGTGATGTTGCTCTGCTTAGATAATACTGTTAAAGACCCCAAGAGAGTCACATAATGTTTCTCTGGTCTGTTCTAAAGAGAGAAACATCAATGAGCCTTTACTTGTCATTCTACTATAGCCAATAAGTGGCGATGTTGTTTCACATTTAATATATTATATCGAGAAGATAAGAATATAAATGGAAAAATAGCTTAGAAGATCCTTTTTACATACATCTGAGTGTTTTTATGTTTTCCAATAAAAACAATAGTTTGCAATACTGTATATGGATGGTGAATCTGACCATTGGGGAAAATGTACGCAGTAGAAAAAAACTGGTGCCCACCTCACTGTTGGAGTCTTGAATTCTCCAAGAATTAGCAAAGCCAGCAGCGTGGGGGGAGATGCTGCCACCAACTTCAGTGAAATCATCTGGAATAAGAAAGGAAGTAGATCAACCATGAAGGTTCAGATTTTTGGAAAAGTGTCATTGGTTGGTAGGGATAGACAGAGATTTTGGACATGGCTGTAAAGACCAGGCATTGCTGTGCTGGAGTGAGAACACACAGTGAATAGCTGGTTGACTTGTTCCAAAGAAGACTCCAATGACAAAGCAGTTCATTTGCCCCTTGGTGGCTAAACTGGTGTCTGCCTTCTCCTGGAGCAGATATAATATCAGTTGACTAAGAACCAAATACCTTGAGGATCTTCATTGTAGACACCACAAAGTCCCTTTGTCCGACCTCTTTGATCTAACGTCACAGTCACATAGATGTTGTTCCTTCCATCAAACTTCACTCGCACTCCCAGGCCACTCTCTATGAACATGAAGTCCCCAAGCCAGAGGATGTTGATCCCTGAGGGAGAAGGTGGGTGGGAATGGCATTGAGAGAGGACATGAATGATACAGTATAGCAAGGAATTGGCTTATGTCTTGTACATACAGCCCAATATCAGTATTGTGCCACCTACCACCAGAAGACTAATACGTTGTGGTGACCACATGTGGGTAGATCTGGCAGCTGAAATATGTATTATGAGTTTGGAGGCCAAACATCACTAGTAATGGCACAGATCTCTTTTTCATGCAGTCAATGGAATAATCACCAGGAGACCAAGTGCAGCAACTTCAGCAGATGATATACGTGCAAACCTCATGAGGACAAATCAACATGGCTCATAAGAATCCATTGCATCCATGAGAAGATTTCCAAATGTTGGATACATTTCACAAATAGCAAAAATAAATTCCACCTTTCTTCCATTCCTATTAGTAGAACAGATACAAAGCTCCAGCTACTTTTACTTCCTGCACTTGGGCTGCTTTCTTTCCCATGGGCAAGTAGTGGGGCAGGGGTTCATCTGGGCGACACTAGAGGGGGCTCGTGCTCCATTAAACTTCTTAATGTGGTCTCTCTTGCCATATAGGGACTAATGCAGTGTTTATCCCAACTAGTTGTGCCACAGCCGCAGTCTCTACCAGGCCATGGAGAAGAGATCACCTTTTTATTGAGAATGTTTCAGTGATAAAAACTGAAAATCAATCAAATGTACTCTTCCAGAAGAAATGGTGTAAACTATATTGATATTCTCTTAATTATAATAGTGAAATATATGCTGAACTGTGTTTTATATGTGCCTGAAAAGCTTTGAAACGAATAATAAACTGAAATGTGCCTTCACCCAAACTGTTGTCTAAGCCACGGGAACACCTCATACATGGAGAACCCAAGTGGTTAGGTGGATAAGACATTAATAAGATATGACTCCACCCTATAACACGGCTCCAGTCACATGACTACCAGAACATTTTTGTGGCAGTGTCCCTTGATTAAAGATACAAGGTTGTGCAAGTAGGTGGCCCTCACCATTCTGCAGATGTGGAACTCCTTCTAGTACAATCACTCCATTCACTGAGACCTCTTTTCTCCTCACTTTGATTTTCTCCAAGCCGAGAATCACCTCCAGAGTCTGGGAATAAATCAGCAAACACTTACTCTGTGACTCTCCAGCCTTCTACTCTACGTACAGTCTTGCTGACTGCTAAAAGGAACACTTCAGTAGGTTATGAAAGCTTGAACATATTTTTGTGTTTTTTTTTCAGTTATTACAGTTTTGCTAATGAGGGTAAATTTATTGACCTTTAAACTGAGTCTAACTTCTCCCAAAGGACCTGTTATATTATCTTGTTACTTATCTCAAAATTGTTACAAGTCAGACTGGGCCCCCTTAGCTCATAACAAGGTTACAGATATATAGAAACATTGGGGTG
>CM044440.1:137501543-137514831 GCA_024363595.1 Xenopus borealis | reverse complement strand
AAATATATAAGGGGGTCATATAATAATCTCTCTAATGCTTTATTCACTAGTAGGTCTTTCTAGATGACTAGTGATGGGCGAATTTATTCGCCTTGGTCGAATTTGTGGCGAATTCCCGCAATTCGCCGCTGGCGGATAAATTCGCGAATGACCAGCGAAATTTCGCTTTGCGAAATTTCGCCTAAAAACGAGTCGCGCGTCGTTTTTGACGTGACGCGCGCCGAAAACGACGCGACACGCGCCGAAAACGACGCGACGCGTCAAAGTTGACGCGACGCGTGACAAAATTGTCCCGCGACTCGTTTCGCGAATTTTTCGCCGAATCTCTAGGCGAAGCGAATCGCGGGAGATTCTCCCATCACTAAAGATGACACGAGGTCACCCATTCCGTTTGGAAGAAAAGAGGTTCCACCTAAATATTCGGAAGGGGTTTTTTACAGTGAGAGCTGTGAAGATGTGGAATTCTCTCCCTGAAACTGTTGTACTGGCTGATACATTAGATAGCTTTAAGAAGGGGTTGGATGGCTTTTTAGCAAGTGATGGAATATAGGGTTATGGAAGATAGCTCATTATACAGTTGATCCAGAGACTAGTCTGATTGCCTTTTTGGAGTCAGGAAGGAATTTTCCCCCTCTGAGGCAAATTGGAGAGGCTTAGGATGTGGTTCTTTGCCTTCCTCTGGATCAACTAGCAGTTAGGCAGTTAAAAAAAAAAAAAAAAGGTTGAACTTGATGGACACGAGTCTTTTTTCAGCCTAACTTACTATGTATCTATGTTACTATGTAGGGTATAATGTAAATGCTTTCCTTTGTTAAAGCTGCCACCAACACCACAATCATTTTGGTAAATACCCTTGGCACTGATGTTATACCAAAGGGCAATACTTTGAATTTGAAAAGCTTGAGCTCCCCGTCCAGCAACACAGCTACCTTCAGATATTTTCTGCTTTCCATATGAATTGGCACATGTAGATAAGCATCCTTTAAACTGATGTACAATGAGATCTCCCTTGTTTACTATATTTTGGACTGAACTGATCATCTACATCCAAAATGTATTTTCTACAATAAATTTCTCTTCAGTATCCTTGGTTTGTCTTCAGACTTAAAGTATCCAGCTTCAAACCAAAGAGAAGAAAGGCTGTTCTTAGATGATTAGACCTTCCATACCTTCATCCACAAAGCTCTTCTGTCCACAGAGGATAAGGCCATTAAACTCGCTGATAACTTCACAGATTCAACTGCTGCATCGCACAAAAAAACTCAGTTGCTAAAGTGATACTTGAAGGTATCAAACAAATAGTTCCTTAACCCTCATGAGTCAATGTCTTCAGCCAGATTATTTAACCAGCATTTTAAAGTTCTGGAAACTGATACTGCTGCTATAGAGGGTTTGCAATATAAGACCTTCACAGCTCTTCTGTCCATCGGATCTTTTAATCCTGATGCAACCGCCACAGGTATTGCTGTCCTTTTATGACGTTGTTGCTATGGAAATATCCACTGCAGGATTATCCAACACAAGTAACTCAAAGCAACTGCACTTGTTGAGAAATCTTAATGAAGTAATTTCACTACTCATCCGAGCAGCTTCTTCAGGTCAACTGACTGGTGTAGGGGAGTTCTCGGCATATAGACTCTTCCACTGATCCAATCACAATGGCACATTGTAACTCTTCAGAGAGGTGACATTCACAGAGGTATTGATTCTGTGTAGTTACTGTGATAGTTTTACCAATGTGGCATGGACCTCCTAGAAATAGGTATCACTTGTGAGAGTTGCATGAATGGATGTGTGAAGAGTCCTGAAACCAATGGGATACAGATGTGAGAACAGCAAGGAATTTAGCGGACAGGTGGTATTGAAGGCCCTGTCACTGTTCAGGGATGGTTTCTCCAACTTAACACGAATTACCTCTCTCAAACCAGTGGTCTGCTTTATCCAAGATTTGGACCTTGCTATCTTCAAAGGAGTGTCCCTTGTCTTTTAGGTGTAGAAAGACAGCATGTCTGAATCCACTGCAGGAGGATTTTCCCAGGTTTCTACTTCCTGTTTCTGAAGTGCAAACATTTGTTTAAATCTCCTGGATTTGTCAGCCCTTTTAGATGGATCCTTCCACACTGCCTGCATTAACTCTTTAATAACAGGATTAAATGGAAAAGTATTCTCACTCTGCTGTGAAAAAAATAAAAGTGTATCTTAACGGCTTTCATAAGTTTCTGTATCTTGTCTGGTGGAAACAAAAATCTTCTTTCTTTAAGTCTCCCCTTTAACAGCAGATGGTGAATATGATTCACTCCACACTTGTTCAATTACAATCAAGACTTCTTAATTTCTTCTTAATTTTTTTAATAAATCTTGTTATTGAACCTATCAATAAAGCATTCAAATGTTTGTGCCTGCTCTTCTCCTATAACAGATCTCATACATGGCATACACATCTAATGCACATGATCATCTGGTAAGGTTGTTCACAAGCCATGCAACATCAGTGCTTCAATTTCTGTCTTCTTAACTGGAGATCAGACATCTGATAGCATAATTTAAATTAGCTCTAACCACATTCCAAGCTGTAAATACTATTGCACACAGCATTTACTTTTTACCTTGCCTTGTGCACTCATGTACAGCCTGACAGTGCAGCTTAACAGAAACCAATCTTTTCCTATGCGGGAAGCATTAAGCATTGGCCCAAGGATCACAACGATGTTTCAAACTCAGAGGTCCTCGGCCATAAACCATGCAGCTTAGGTGCTGGGCCACAGGATCGGAGCCGCTTGCTCATTTCCCCACCAAAAAAACAGCTCCAGACTCCGGCCCTTCTTCCTGGTAAGCACACAAAAGGGTGGAAGTGACATCACGCAGTTGTGCTGCTGCATTTCCTGCTCTCCAGGTTGCCTTCAGTTCCCCGTTCAGAAGGAAAACTTTGACCAGCCTCATAGATCGCTTATTTTCCACAATCCATCTGCCCAGGAATGCCTCATTCCCCCAGGGCCTCACCCTCAGGTAGTCCCCAGCCGGCCCTCAGACCCCTCAGGACCTGGATCTTCTTTTCTCTTCACTACCATCATCCTCAGGTAGGACAGGAGAAAAACATGCTGGAGGAGGGGTTAAGGGGGTTTGTTAAAGGCTGACTAATAATTGATTAATGCTAGCTGTCCTATCAGGAGGAACTAGAGTTAAACCCTGTGTGTGCTGCCTGAGGACGCAATGGAATACTTAATACTGACCCATTTTCTGTGAGAAATATCAGTCCCCATAGTCTGTGATATTTTTTCTTTTAAATAAAATCATCATCTAATCTCATTTATACGCACAAGACACTCAATACCAGCAACACTGATTTTTTTATGGTTTTAAAAAGTCGGGTACTATACTGGATACATGGATATCTGTTATGGTACAGGTATGGGACCTGTGCTCAGGACCCGTGGTTTTCCAGATAGTGGATCTTTCCAGAATTTGGATATTTATACCTTAAGTCTTCTATAAAATGAGGTAAACATTAAATAAACCCAAGTACAAGCTACTGTTTTATTAGTACAGGTATGGGGCCTATTATCCAGAATGCTTGGGACCTGGGGGGTTTCCGGATAACTTTCCATAATTTGTATCATCATTCCTTAAAGTGATTCTGACACTAAAAAATTAATTTTAACATATGACTGTACATTACATGTTACCTATAGGTCATGCTGATCATTTTTTGCGGAGAGGTTTGTTTTTGTATATAATTGTTAGTTGAATTTCCTCAGCCTGACTCTCTGACACTCTGACTTTGCCAACCTAACAGTCCCATCTCAGTCTGTTAGTTACAGTTTCTAATGATAACATATGGCACAAATATGGCAGCCCCCTCATACAGGAACATGGGGGATCAGACAGGTAATGTAAAAGCATCATGCAAATACTTTATGGCAAAGTTAGAAGTAGCTTTCAAAGCCAATATTATAATAGATGTAAAAAAAAAAGTTTAATTTCAGGTGTCAGTATCTCTTTAAGTCTACTAGAAAATCATGTAACCATTAATCAAATCCACTAGGCTGGTTTTGCTTTCAATAAGTATTAATTATAGCCTGCAGCAAGGAGAAAAGTGTCTTGTGAGTCAATCAGACTGGCTGGTGGGTAAAATAGCAGCAGGGGGACACCCTATGTGCATGGCTGTGTGCTTGCTTGTCACAAGGCTGGGGTGTTTGTGTTTGGGGACATGGGGCCAAATACACAGAAAGATGTGCTTAATGTATATGCTGATTTGTATAGTAAAATGTGTTAGATTTGGGATATGCAGGGATATACCTATGTGAGACTCAAGTAATGCACACAAGATAGCAGCCAATGGGAGACATTCACCAACTGTATGTAACGCTTTTTTGGCCTATCTGGCACACAGATAGTTAAATGCCTCCAGCTACAGTATAAGCATGGGTTACACTGCGACTTTACACATCAGGGCAGGGCCTTCGCAATGTGGAAGCGATCCCTTTAAGAAGCGGTTAAACTACAACCCACAGGCACTGTACACATGCACACAGGGAAAAAACTTGGGCGCCAGGAGGTTCTTGGTGAAAACAGTAACTGGGTTTATTAAACATATGCACATGGCAATGAACATCAGGGTTACTCACGCAGGATTTGAGCTTATAGCAGCAGCACAGAAGTCCTCCCTTTCTCCAGGAAGCTCCAGGACAGCAGCCTCAACCCTCACAGTCCCTCTTCTCTGAGGTCCCTGCACTCCGGTATTTCAAAACCTGTGGGAAGCTACTTCCTTCTATCAATTCTCGGTGGAGCTACAACTGCTCATGCTGCTACAACTTTCTGCCTCACTCTTCCTAGAGAGTCTATCACCAAACTCGCCTAGGCTAGCTATACCTCATTCATGGGGTTGCCTGGTCCCCGACTTCTTTCCAGAGCAAAGGCTTTTCTGTACCCAGGTCCCCCCTGGGAACACCCTGCTGGATCAGCATCCAGAGGCCAAAGAGGAAGCTGCCCCTCCCTTCCCAGCACTATACAGTGTAAGGCAGGAAATGGTCATTTACACTCTGGGCCATACCTCCCAACATTTTGGAAGTAAAAAGCATGGCAAAATGTTTGTGTCCACGCCCATTTTTGTGGCCACACCCCCTAATTATCATGTTTATTTTACTATATTTGACAGGTTATGAAAGTTTGAAAATATTTCTGCTTATCTAAACTGTTACAATTACTTATTTTCTTATCTCAAAAGTGTTACAAAGTATCTTATTTGCACCTGTTAGCTGTTCTGGGCTCTCTGCCAAAAGCCAATTAAGTTAAAATCTTTGTTTCTTTTGCTGGTTGTTCAGTGCAGAGAAAAGAGGGACTTTCCAGTACAAATGAGGGACAGCGGGTTGAGCTCTCAAAAGAGGGACTGTCCCTCCAAAAAAGGGACAGTTGGGAGGTATGCTCTGGGCTGTAACTATTGGTTAGAAGCATACACTTGCAACATAACCTTCTGCCTAGTAACAGAGATCAGGGACTTAACTCCATAGGTGCCAAACAGAAACCTATGGGTCCCTACATGTAGTTTCCTTAGGAGAAATTAACCAATGGCCTTTGAATTTATGTGACTGCTTACAAGTGCACTAGCAACGAATGAATTACAAGGGGAGGGCAGTATCAATGTCCAATAGGAAACAAGTAAGGGCAAAGCCTGGGAGTGATGAGGTAAGCATATAGGAAGTACATGTATAAAACAGGCCACTCCCATCCTTCAGAAAACTGATCAGATAGACAGGAGAAGGACAGGTTTAAATTGTATATAAACTAGTTTTTACAATTACCACTGGGAGCAACATCCGAGGGGTTGGAGAGCAACATGTTGCTCACGAGCTACTGGTTGGGGATCACTGGTCCAACACAACAAGAGCATTGTTAGTGGTTTCATAAGATTTGGACATTGAAGGTGAACAACCCCTTTAAGGCATATTTAGACTGGAGGCTTTATGGTGCCCATAGGAAAAGCAAAGTTGGATCAAAATCTATTTGCAAACCTTCAGGGCCACAGTCATTCTATGCCAATTTATATTTTCTTTATCCTCTCAGACGCAACATAGCAGAATGTCAAGTCCCATAAAGAATTGCGAAACAAACCTGCACTGGCGCCAAATTCCCATAGTATCCACAAGCCGGCAAGAGTTACACTTACAGTATATGTATTTTATCAAAAGAAATACCACCTTGGAACAATGAGAATATATTTGGTCAAAATTGTGTAGAAAGCAGATGCCTTCTACAGCAGAAAGAAGCACAGCTTCATTTAGTTAAAGGGATCCTGTCATGGGAAAAAAAATAGTTAATAGTGCTGTTCCAGAAGAATTCTGCACTGAAATCCATTTATCAAAAGAGCAGATTTTCTTATATTTCATTTTGAAATCTGACATGGGGCTAGACATTTTGTCAATTTCCCAGCTGCCCCAAGCCATGTGACTTGTGCTCTGATAAACTTCAATCACTCTTTATTGCTGTACTGCAAGTTTGAGTGATATCACCCCCCCACCCAGCAGCCTAACAACAGAACAATGGGAATGTAACCAGATAACAACTCCCTAACACAAGATAACAGCTGCCCGGTAGATCTAAGAACAATACTCAATAGTAAAATCCAGGTCCCACTGAGACACATTCAGTTACATTGAGAAGGAAAAACAACAGCCTGCCAGAAAGCAGTTCCCTCCTAAAGTTCTGGCACAAGTCACATGACCAGGGGCAGCTGGGAAATTGACAAAATGTCTAGCCCCATGTCAGATTTCAAAATTGAATATTAAAAAAATCTGTTTGCTCTTTTGAGAAATGGATTTCAGTGCAGAATTCTGCTGGAGCAGCATTAACATGTTTTAAAAAAACATGTTTTCCCATGACAGTTTCCCTTTAAGACAAAAGGCAAAGTGTAAAGCCATGATTACATTATACACCTGCAAGTTTGGTATATGCTATAAGCTTCAAAGTACAGTAAATCTATAGCAGACCGGAAGCTACGCTACACAAAATCATTGCAAGTGGAAAGTGAATATTTGATCCTTTAAATATAAACTTGCTTTGTACCTTTAAATTTTGGATTTGGTTGAAATTAGATTGGAGGAAGCTCAAAATCAGCCATGGTCAGAAGTACATACAAGAAAGAGAGTTTCCAAGATGCTGTCAGCTCAGCATTCTGCCTGTGTTCTACTGTACAACATCATGCACTACATCTATAGAAACACTTTATCTCTATTGCTTTTGCCTGCAGACAAGGTGCACAGAATGTGTCCTTACCTTTGTACTCAGGTAATCCATCAATTCGCTTGCTGGGAAGAGTTTTTTGAGTGATTCAATCAGATCTAAAAATAGGCAACATTACAAAAACTATGGAATGTATCCAGGTACACGACTAGAGAGGTCATATACATTCTATAAACCAATTCCCTCCCACCTATCTTACATATCAGTCCTTTATGATAACATATACAACATTTCATCCTCCTCTTCTACCCCTGCCTTTTACTATCACTCCCTTACTTCCACCACAATACCCAACAACTTGTGTTCCCCTACAAGCAAGCCCACCATCAGCACCGCTAATCACTCAGCTCAGTCTCCACTTCCCAAATTAATCATCCAACACCAAAGAACCGGCTTATACTTCCTACCAAGGTCCCAAATTAGAACTGCTTCTATTATGCACCAACTACACAACATTATACAAAAGCTCCATTTGCAGCACCAATGACTACCTTCTTTGTCCTCTCCACATACTCACAATTACTTTTTCATGACCTGTTTCCTTGCCTTTCTCCTCCTCCTCATCTTCCACCTCTTCCTCCGCAGGAGTCGGTCTGCAACCTCACGTGTCCTAGATGTGCCAGAGACCAGCGAACAGATCATTCAGGAAGTAAAACCTCAGAGTCAGAGTTGTCAGAGCTGTGCCTGTTCCTATAGGCTGTGTGCCGACCGTCCATGGGGGATGTGGTGAGGCGGGCAGGAAGGCTGCAATAACGGCCCGTTCCCACCCACATACATTATGTCACTTTGTGTGCCATCATCATGTGTCGCTGACGCCAGCCAATACTTTGTGTGAGCAGCGCAGCCCGTGCTTGGGTCAATCCATGCTGAAAAACTGGCCTACTGAGGTGTACTGGCCCAATTGGCCTGAGAAGCCTAGTAATGTTTTTTTTTTGTGGTTTTATGAAACCACAACTAAACTCACTTTTTCTAAAACCCTGAATGCCATGGAATCCAAAATTGGCCAAATCCAGATTTTAAAAATATGGATGAAATAATGAATAATACAAATTTTTCAAAAAATATGAGTACTTCGGGCTAGTGGAAACAAAATTGAATTTACTTGGCAAATTTTTGTATTAGAAGTTTTTGTGGTTCTTACACTTAAGAAACATGGATTTTTTAGAGCTTTAAAGAAATATAGAAAAACCACAAATCTCTAAATATTTGTGGAAAAAATAGAAATTCGATTGAAACTGATCCCATAGTGATTCCAAACATTTTTAACATGTTCATGAGAATTATCCAGCAGGCTTAATTTTGGGGGGCATAGAACTAGTTGATAAAAAATAGAGCGTAGGAGACCTGGCAAAGGCTACATTATTTTGCGAGAATAAGTGGATATATACCATAGTGACATACTTCCATACCTCCCAACATTTTGGAAATAGAAAGAGGGACGAAATAGCATAGAGATACGAAATTTTTGACCTCACCTATTTTGTGGTCACACCCTGTAATTACCATGTTAATTTTACAACATTTGACAGGTTATTAAAGTTTTATTTCAGTTATTACAGTTTTGCTGATGAAGGTGAATTGCCCTTTAAGCTGTTAGTCTAACTTTTCCCAAGGGACCTGTTTATCTTATATTGTTACAATTACTTATTTGCTTATCTCAAAATTGTTATGAAGTATCTTATCTTCTGCTGTGGCTGTTCTTGGCTCTTTGCCAAAAGACAATAAAGTTAGAAACTTTGTTTCTTTCTGGCTCTTCAGCGCAGAGAAAATAGGGACTTTCCAGTACAATTGAGGGACTGTGGGTTGAGCTGTCTAAAAACAGGACAGTTGGGATTTATGTAAAACTCCAAAAGGTTGAAATGCTTATATAGACCATCAGAGAATTTTCATAGAGATGAGCAATTAAAATAATTAAGCTGCTTTTGTTTGCATGACTTTTATTACTAGGAGAACAATTATTAGGTGTCATAAATCAGTTTAACGTATTGTGTAATTTATTATGTAATGTAAAGGTGCAATGAAAAAGTGGATACTTTGGTGTATTGTATATTTTAGAGATTCATTCACTTGAGAATTGCACACTGTTATAATGCCTATTGTATTTTGGAATAAAGTAGGCTGAATACTGTTTGGGGGTTTTAAAATGTATAGTTAAGTAGCAATGTAGGGGAATCTCCATGGTAACACTTGGAGTAAAAGGAAGAGAATTTGTAAGGACACATTCCCATGGCAGGAGGATAAGTAAAGACATCAGGAAAGCCTTTGAGAGAGTCATCGAATAAACGACTGAATTGGCAAATCACAGATGATTTGTATTGTTTGTGAGCCCCAATCTTGACTATAAAGCAAATTGATTTAAGGAAACAATTGTCACTAAGCTTTTTGCCTGGAATAATTAAGCTTTGAGCACTATTCTCCTGTTTAGGATAAAAAGGGTGTAAGAATACCTTGCTAGTTTTAGAACACAGAGGGTGCAGTACTTTTTCCTGTGCTATGAGTGCTGGCTTCCACTACTTTTGGTTTCCAGAGGGGAACAGAGAAGGAGCCAGCAAGAACAAATATGAGAATCCTGGGACTTTTTTTCTTTTGTTTTTTAATCCCCTGCTGTAACCCCTGTCCTGCTTCCATTTGTGTTTGGCTAGTGTGACTAACCCCCTGCAGTAGCACCAGTGCAGCAGGGGAATGCGCCACACAAGTATGACAGACAAATAATATAATATTTTTGTTGCTCACATATTCGCTTCCACCTTGCACTTCTGCAGGTTCTTGGAATGTGGAATTTTTGACAGGTGTCCTGGGGGGTCTCCACATTGGCTCCGTCGCATTGACTTTCCTCTTGTTAGTTCCAATGTATCTCCTTTCAGTCTATTTTCTTTTGTTTTTTTGCAGAAGGTGGTCAGTGTCCTTCTCTCCTTCCCTCCTTTTTTTTTGTTCTACCTGTTCTGCATGTCTGCATTGACTTTCTGCCATAAAAACCAAACTATAAATAAAGGTTAAAAGATTGTTTGTTGCATAAACTTGTTTTAAGCAGACAGCAAAATCTGTTCTTGTAATAAAGCACATGCCACTGGAAAGGATTACAACCAGTACCAACTGGGAAACCAATAAATTCTGTAATAAATTGCATTTTGTTGTGTTTAGTGCATAAAAATAATGTGATTGTGCTATTTCTGATATGGCCACATACAGGTTGGCAGTAGCTGCATGATTCCATGCCATTGGTAGGAACACTTGAATACCACTCTATTTAGGATAGGGTGCAACTTGTCAATTTTGAACCAGTTTTTGATGCAAATTTGACCACAGTGTGCAGTGTGTGATGTCAATCAACTCCTAAACATCACCCATTCCCAAGTGTCACTGGCCTGTCTCCTGGTGACACAATTTCAGTTCTGTATAATCATTGTGCTGGCTGCTGTAAGGTGCCATAGACAGTCACTATTTATTGGGCTGATGGGGGGCTGCCTGGGCCTCTGTGTACTTGGAATACAATGGCCTATTGTGAATCCCAGTCCAGACCTATATTTGTCAGAATGTTACCACCAACATACCATAGTAAGTTAGGGTCAGGGTTAAATAATTTAATATCAGAAGGACAAATAGTAACCTCTACAGTATGCTGTGGTGTTTATACAAATGGCCTGCGGGTGTCACTGTGCACAGGACTTGTACTGTGCATACACAGGACTTTCTGTACAGCTTAAAAGTGAAAGTAGGAAGTTACTGTTGTTGTTTAAGGCCTGTATGAGCCTGTTAATAAAGCACTGTTACACTCTCCTCATCCTCGGCTACTAAACATAACAAATGGTGACAAGGATGTCTTTTCTACCTCTGCAGGAGCCTGCAGATTTTCTTCCAAACCCTGGTAAGCCTACCATACCTTTTACTGCTTGCATTCGTATGTTTGAAAATTACATTATTGCTAGTGACCAAGAGGAGATTTCTTCTGCTAGAAAGCGTGCTTTACTTATTCACTGCCTGGGAGCAGAGGGACAGCGTATATTCTATACATTACCATTACCTGATGAAACTTATGAAACTGCTCTTACTGCTATAAAGAACTTTTTCATGACAAGAGTAAATGTGGTTGCTGAAAGATATAAATTCCGCCAACGTGGACAGTGTAATGGTGAATCCACAGAACATTTTGTAGCAGCTTTGAGAGAGCTGGTTGTTACCTGTGACTTTGGTAATTTAACAGATGAAATGATAAGAGACCAAATAGTTTAAAAAACACACTCACCACGTATTAGAGAGAGACTGCTCCTAGAGCAGGATTTAACCCTTGCAAAGGCTATTACAGTTGCTAACCAAATTGAAACAGCAGTGGCAGAGACAAAAACTCTCAGTCAGGTAACTGCTGGGAATGTACAAATTGTGAATTCAGCACTGTGGCCTAATAATGCACAGTCACAGGCAAAATACAATGCTAAGGAAAGGGATTCACCTACACTGCCAAACCTTACAGCAAATACAAAGAAAAAATACTGCTTTCGCTGTGGTTCAACACACCACACTGCAAATCATGTTACATGTCCTGCAAAAGTTTTACAGTGCCGCAACTGCACAAAAGTAGGACATTTTGCAAAGGTCTGCCGTAGTTCTGCTAAAGATGTTCATGAAGTCACTACTACACATGTCACAGTATTAAGTATGGATAAAGCTGGTACATTTATTCCAGGCAAGTTTATATGCACTGTCAATGTCAGTACTTCTTTTGCTGACAAGGGGCACACCATTAACCTGATGCTTGATACAGGTTCAGCTGTTTCTATACTACCAAAGGATATTTTCTTGCAGTACTTTGCTTGTTGCACCAAAACTGGTCAGTTACTTAAAGGATCCAATCCCTGTTCTCGGTTGCTTGCCAGTGACTGTACAATTTGAATCAAATACTGCAAAATGTGACTTTTACATTGTGAATAAGGGTTCTGCTATACTTGGCATGCATCTCTTTGCTGCATTAAACCTACAATTAATTAATGGTCTCATTACTACACCAGTGCCTGCCACACAACCAGTTTCTAGAATTTCACTACAAAGCAACACGTCACTGGGTTCTGCAAAGAACTTTGTACACAAAGTTAAGTTGAGGCCAGATGTAAAAACAGTACGCCAGAAATTGAGGTGATTGTCCTACTCTATAAGGGAGACTGTCTCACAGCAACTAAAGAAACTGGTAGAGCAAGATGTGATTGAAAAATTAGAACCCTTTGAATGGGTTTCACCAATTGTTATAACAAAGAAGAAAAGGAGGTATTCGATTGTATTTTGATCTCCGTGAACCTAATAAAGCAGTTGTTATGGATAATCATCCCCTGCCACACATAGAGGAAATATTTTCTGAACTCCGAGGAGCTAAATTCTTTTCTACTCTGGATCTTTAGAGTGCTTATCATCAAGTATTACTGCATGAAAAAAGCAGAGACCTCACTGCATTTATCACGCATGATGGTTTGTTTCGGTTCAAGCGTGTACCTTATGGACTGGCTTCAGCACCGAGTTGTTCTCAAAGACTGATCTATAATCCATGGTGTACCTGGTGTACAATGCTACTTGGATGATATAATTGTCTATGCTTCAACTATGAATCATCATGACAAGTACCTGGAAAAAGTTCTGAAATGCATTGATTCTGCAGGACTCAAACTGAACCTTTCCAAATGCCACTTCAGACAAACTCAGCTGTCATTTCTGGGTCATATAATTTCACAAGATGGATTACTGCGTGACCCTGACCATGTCAATGCCGTTTCACAAGCACCTACTCCATCTGATTTCCAGAACTTCTTGGTATTCTAAGTTTATTCCCAAATAGGCTTCAGTTGTGGAGCCACTTAGAGCACTACTATGTGGAATTTTAAGTCTGGTGTGGTCAGAATCTGCTCAACATAGCTTTGAAATAGTGAAACAGTTAACTGTGAACAGTCTAGCGCTAGCTTTATTTGATCCTGCACTACCGACTGTGGTTACTACTATATATCAAATATACAGCGTTGGTGCAGTTCTCACACAGATCCATGCTGATCATTCAGAGAAAACTGTTGCATTT
>CM044440.1:137471312-137489304 GCA_024363595.1 Xenopus borealis | reverse complement strand
TGGAACAAGCTATTATTATTTGGAACAAGCTATTATTTGAAACGCTGCTATTATTATTTGGAAAACTGCTATTATTATTTGGAACAAGCTATTATTTGGAACAATGCTATTATTATTTGGAACACGCTATTATTTGGAACAATACTATTATTATTTGAACAAGCTATAATTATTTGAAAAAGCTATTATTTGGAACACTGCTATTATTATTTGGAACAAGCTATTATTTGGAACACTGCTATTATTATTTGGAACAAGCTATTATTTGAAACACTGCTATTATTTTTTGAAACTCTGCTATTATTATTTGAAACACTGCTATTATTTTTTGAAACACTGCTATTATTATTTGGAAGAAGCTATTATTTGGAACACTGCTATTATTATTTGGAACACTGCTATTATTTGGAACACTACTATTATTATTTGGAACACTGCTATTATTATTTGGAACAAGCTATTATTTGGAACACGGCTATTATTATTTGGACCAAGCTATTATTTGAAATACTGCTATTATTATTTGAACAATCTATTATTATTTGGAACAAGCTATTATTTGAAACACTGCTATTATTATTTGAAACACTGCTATTATTTTTGAAACACTGCTATTATTATTTGGAACAAGCTATTATTTGAAACACTGCTATTATTATTTGGAACACTGCTATGATTATTTAAAACACTGCTGTTATTATTTGGAACATTGCTATTATTATTTGAACAAGCTATTATTATTTGGAACACTGCTATTATTATTTGGAACAAGCTATTATTATTTGGAACACTGCTATTATTTTTTGAAACACGGCTATTATTATTTGAAACACTGCTATTATTATTTGGAACAAGCTATTATTTGGAACACTGCTATTATTATTTGGACAAGCTATTATTATTTGGAACAAGCTATTATTTTGAACACTGCTATTATTATTTAGAACACTGCTATTTTTTGGAACACTGCTATTATTATTTGGAACAAGCTATTATTTGAAACACTGTTATTATTTGAACAAGCTATTATTTGGAACACTGCTATTATTTGGAACACTGCTATTATTTGGAACACTGTTATTATTATTTGAACAAGCTATTATTTGGAACACTGCTATTATTTGGAACACTGTTATTATTATTTGGAACAAGCTATTATTTGGAACACTGCTATTATTTGGAACACTGTGTTTATTATTTGGAACACTGCTAATATTTGGAACACTGCTATTATTATTTGGAACACTGCTATTATTATTTGAACAAGCTATTATTATTTTGAACAAGCTATTATTTGAAACACTGCTATTATTATTTGAAACACTGCTATTATTATTTGGAACAAGCTATTATTATTTGGAACAAGCTATTATTTGAAACGCTGCTATTATTATTTGAAAAACTGCTATTATTATTTGAACAAGCTATTATTATTTGGAACACTGCTATTATTATTTGGAACACGCTATTATTTGGAACAATACTATTATTATTTGAACAAGCTATTATTATTTGAAAAAGCTATTATTTGGAACACTGCTATTATTATTTGAACAAGCTATTTGGAACACTGCTATTATTATTTCGAACACTGCTATTATTATTTGAAAAAAGCTATTAATTGGAACACTGCTATTATTATTTCGAACAAGCTATTATTTTTTGAAACACTGCTATTATTATTGAAACACTGCCATTATTATTTGAAACACTGCTATTATTTTTTTGAAACACTGCTAATATTATTTGAAACACTGCTATTATTATTTGGAAGAAGCTATTATTTGGAACACTGCTATTATTATTTGGAACACTGCTATTATTATCTGGAACAAGCTATTATTATTTGGAACACGGCTATTATTATTTGGAACAAGCTATTATTTGAAACACTGCTTTTATTATTTGAACAATCTATTATTATTTGCAACAAGCTATTATTTGAAACACTGCTATTATTATTTGAAACACTGCTATTATTTTTTGAAACACTGCTATTATTATTTGGAACAAGCTATTATTTGGAACACTGCTATTATTTGGAACACTGTTATTATTATTTGGAACACTGTTATTATTATTTGGAACACTGCTATTATTATTTGGAACAAGCTATTATTTGAAACACTGCTATTATTATTTGAACAAGCTATTATTATTTGGAACAAGCTATTATTATTTGGAACAAGCTATTATTATTTGAAACACTGCTATTATTATTTGAACAAGCTATTATTATTTGGAACAAGCTGTTATTATTTGGAATAAGCTATTATTATTTGGAACAAGCTATTATTTGAAACTCTGCTATTATTATTTGAAACACTGCTATTATTATTTGAAACACTGCTATTATTTGGAACAATGCTATTATTATTTGAACGAGCTATTATTTGGAACACTGCTATTATTATTTGAACAAGCTATTATTATTTGGAACAAGCTATTATTTGAAACACTGCTATTATTATTTGAAACACTGCTATTATTATCTGAAACACTGCTATTATTATTTGGAACAAGCTATTATTTGGAACACTGCTATTATTATTTGAACAAGCTATTATTATTTGGAACAAGCTATTATTATTTGGAACACTGCTATTATTATTTGTAACAAGCTATTATTTGAAACACTGCTATTATTATTTGAACAAGCTATTATTATTTGGAACAAGCTATTATTTGAAACACTGCTATTATTATTTGAAACACTGCTATTATTATCTGAAACACTGCTATTATTATTTGGAACAAGCTATTATTTGGAACACTGCTATTATTATTTGAACAAGCTATTATTATTTGGAACACTGTTATTATTATTTGGAACACTGCTATTATTTGAAACACTGCTATTATTATTTGAACAAGCTATTATTATTTGGAACACTGCTATTATTTGGAACACTGCTATTATTATTTGGAACAAGCTATTATTTGAAACACTGCTATTATTATTTGGAACAAGCTATTATTATTTGGAACAAGCTATTATTATTTGGAACAAGCTATTATTTGAAACACTGCTATTATTATTTGAAACACTGCTATTATTATTGAAACACTGCTATTATTTGGAACAATCCAATCATGCATTAAACAAAGGCACACTCTCTTCATAAATTCTCCGAGACAAGTTCAAAGATACTTCTCTTTAATCATGGTGAGATCTCAGCAAACGTTTCGGGGACCAACCCCCTTCATCAAGTGCTACTTACAAGTGTTAGAGAAAACATTTATAGGGAGGGCCATCCTTAGCCCGCCCCTTGTGATTAAGTGACATCATCAAACATATGTTTGTTAATTACATTCCACAATGTTAATATTAACATGTATTGCAAAAAAAATTCTTTAAAATACCTTGGTGACATAGTATGTATTATAGAAAAACTTTTTTAAAAAAGTACTTTTTTAAAATACCTTGGTGGCATAGCTGTCCATGTACAATATGCATCCTTAATTCTTAATTCTTGTGCTATACTTTGTCAGTGTCCATAAAGTGCCCATATAAAAGCTTATAAGGATGGCCCTCCCTATAAATGTTTTCTCTAACACTTGTTGTAAGTAGCACTTGATGAAGGGGGTTGGTCCCCGAAACGTTTGCTGAGATCTCACCATGATTAAAGAGAAGTATCTTTGAACTTGTCTCGGAGAATTTATGAAGAGAGTGTGCCTTTGTTTAATGCATGATTGGATTGGAATTACAGCTCTCAATGTGGCGGAGCCTAACATTGTGCACCTCTAAATCGTTATACTGATAACCCATTTACAAACAGTGGCATATAGGAACTATATTGAGTGAATACTTACTATTATTTGGAACAATACTATTATTATTTGAACGAGCTATTATTTGGAACACTGCTATTATTATTTGAACAAGCTATTATTATTTGGAACAAGCTATTATTTGAAACACTGCCATTATTATTTGAAACACTGCTGTTATTATCTGAAACACTGCTATTATTATTTGGAACAAGCTATTATTTGAAACACTGCTATTATTATCTGAAACACTGCTATTATTATTTGGAACAAGCTATTATTTGGAACACTGCTATTATTATTTGAACAAGCTATTATTGTTTGGAACACTGTTATTATTTGGAACACTGCTATTGTTATTTGGAACACTGCTATTATTATTTGGAACACTGCAATATGTGGTGTTTATACAAATGGCCTGCAGGTGGCACAGTGCATACATAGGACTTTCTGTACAACTTGAAAGTGAAAGTAAGACTTACTGCTGTTATGTAAGGGCTGCACGAAACTGCTAATAAAGCACTGTTATACCCTCCTCATCCTTGGCTACCAAACACAACACTATTAATATTTGAAACACTGTTATTATTATTTGGAACACTGCTATTATTATTTGGAACACTGATATTATTATTTGGAACACTGCTATTATTATTTGAACAAGCTATTAATATTTGTTACAAACAAGGTATTATTTTTTGGAACAAGCTGTTAGAAAGTTATTGCTTGCTGGTGGATGGGGACAGTTGGCATTTCAAGCTTTTAGGTTCCTTGTAGACTTTCTCATTGTTATGGGTAGTAGTTCATATTGTGCTGAAGGCACAGGCGAGATGGTTGGAAAGCAGTTGTGTAACTATAGAGGATCAACTTCATCTATAGCCACTTTACTCGGGGGAGCAATTGCGCACTCACTGCCTATGCTGCTAGACACACATGTGAGCAGGGCCACCATCAGGGGGTCACAGGGGGGACAGTTGTCCCGGGCCTGCAGGGTTTAGTGTGTAAGGGGGGCCTGGCAATGCTTCACTTACTTGATTAGCCTGGCCCCCTCTGTTTCAGTGTGCTGCCAGCTTAATAGGATACAGTATCTCCGTGCATGGAGCGTTTCTCCTATTTAGATTATCTGTACCCTCATTGGTCCTTTAAGAATCAGTCACCGTAAATCGGCATTGGGAATGGATCTCCTTATCCAAACCCTGTACAGCTTTACCGGGACTTCTTAAAGGACCATGAGTGTACAGATAATAGAAGAAAAGCTCCTTTCACTGCTGTGTCCTAGTAAGCTGGCAGAACGATGAAAGGAGGTTGGCCCAGCTAATCAAGTGAGTGAAAGCATGGCAAGGCCCCCATTATACACAAAACCCTGGCAAACATTTTTTTTTTAAATTTGGGGGCCCGGCAATTTTTTTCTTACTTCAAGGGGGGCCTCTGATCACCAATAGCTTTTTTTAATTTGTAAGGTGGCCCTGTCGCCAATGTTTTTTAAAAATAATTTTTTTGGGGCCCCAATTTTTTTTACTTGTAAGGGGGACCCTGACCATCATTAGCTTTTTATAACGTGTGTATGGGGGGGTTACTTTTTTTTAGCACTGATGTCTGTGTGGTCTTTTAACTGTGATGTGGAGTGGGCAGGATCTGGGGCAGGGCTTGGACACCAGGGTGGGCGGAGGGCCCCGAAAACTTTGCTGTATGGGGCCAGTGATTTCTAATGGCAGCCCTGCATGTGAGCAGCAGGGGGGGTGGATGAGTAGCAGTGTGTGCCTGGCCCCTCTAAAGATTTATTGTGGGGGGCTGGAACCCCTTTTTTTATGTCACTTTTGAAGATTTCATCTGAAAATTCAGTGGCTCAGATGTGATGCAGATACTGAAGCTTTATTTCTGTGCAATATATATTTAAGCAGAGGGTGCACATGGCTCTTCCTTGTTGGACTGTGGATACTGAAGCATAGAGACTGAGTTCCAGAAGCTCTGTGCCTTAAAGAAAAGAGGACCCTTATTGAAGTCAGGGAAAGGGGCCCCCTGTGACAGTGAAAACAGATCCTATTATAGCCCCTTAGGAGCAGTGAAATAACCAGGATTATGTAGAAAGAGCAGCCTGTGCTCCACAAAGGAGATATAGTCTACTAAATATAGGTCTATACTTAATAGGCAAGTGAGCAGAGTATCCTTGGCCAAGAGTTTTTTCTTACTCCTGACCTGTGTTTTGCCCCCTACCAGCTACTGGAGAAGTTCAGCTCAATGGGGAAGACACAGCAGATGTTCAGAATCATGTAAAGAACTAAATGCGGTGGCCTGGTTTCTCTCACGTCTTTAATCCTGACCTCAGAATTTGGTGCACATTTGTGCATTCTTGCTGATTTATTGCAATGAGTTTGCTCCTGCAGAGTATTACCCAGAGACAGGAAACTCAGCACAAAGAAGGAGCTTGTCACATATGTGAGCACAAAGGGCAAGTTCATTTTCTGATCCACCCACACGCCCTGTCATTTCCAATTAGATACATGGCTGTTTACTCTATAACATACACACTGGGCAATGATCCTGCTTGTAGCCCTGCTGCTTAGAGCTTTTACTGGACTGCAGGACCACAGAGCAATGTACAATACACTGAATTGTTTGGCTTATTGAATTGCTTGGGCCCATCGCAGAACACGGGCACACTGAGCCACGGGCTATGCTTGTATTGGGAAATGTTATATTATATGTGGAAAATGAGAGAAAAATAAGTGACTGAAACCAGAAGTCATCTAAATTTTACTGAACTACTGGAATTAATAGGCTGTTACTAACGGATCTAGGTGTTAGGAGTTGTAGTGCAACACCACCTTAAATCACTCCAGGTTTCCAGTGAGTAAGTTAGCTGGCCCCTATGAATTCAGTGGGGATTGGGGGGGAGCAGAGCCAGTGTATTAAATCAATTATTTTTATCCAGAATGCTTTGGACCAGATATAAGGTCTTTCCATAATTTTGATCACAATACCTTAAAGGAAGAGTACAGACTAGAATAGAATATAGAATAATGCTGTAATTTGTATACTGAACATAAACATTCGAAACTTACTGCACCAGCCTAAAGTTGAGCTTAGACATTATCATAAATGATCATAACAGTAACATCTGTCACAGAAGCTGATGCATTAAGACTGATGAATGAATTGGTTCCTGTGTTCCTGGTCCATGGATTTTTTTTAGTTTTATTATTTGAAAATAGAAATTCTGTTCTAAAACGCTTAATAACGTTTCTCCAATGAGAATTCCAGCTCCTCTGTATAAATTAGGTTTTGAATTTCTTCCTGCAATTGGAGTTGGAAGCAGTGCTCAGTTTCCCAGCAATCAACAAGTCAGTCATGAATCCCTCTGATTCCACTGTCATTTAATGAAACCAAAAATGACATTATTGTCAGTGTATGTAAGATAAAAGCAAGATGGCTGTAAGAATGATGTATACTCTCTGTACAAAGCTTTATAAATGTATCCTATTAATAAATCCATTTATAGATGATAACAATGGGACAGAAACTTTACATTAACAAAGGAATGTTCTCCAACACGCAGAAATGGAAAGATATGATTCCGAGAGGTCCGTCATATTGTGAATCCCCATTCCAGGAGAAGGGGAGGGGCATGAATTTTTTCAGATAATACACAAAACTGAGCAACTTTTCAGTGTTTGTGAAACAGGTAAAATTTTCTCCAAACCACAAAAGACACCCCCTTCCTGCCATTCTCTTCTAACAAATTTGTCATTGTTTCCTGTCAACCAAGCCCATGAGACATGTATTAGGGTTAGGAGATGGAGATTGATTGAGACAATAGAGTTCTGATGGACACAGACCAAGCAGTCAAGAAACTGAGGTGAGAAGAGAATCTGGTGGGATAATTCAGCAGAAAAAAGAACATTGAGATCAACTTTGTGCCAGATATTGGATGGGCACAGAATAAGAGAATAAACTGAACTGAAAACCAGAGACCAAGATGCTTCTGCTTTGCTTCCTTTTTGTGGTACTCACAATGGGAACTTGCAACCAAACAGGTCAGTATAATCAATGTAAGAATTCTTAACTGGGTGAGGTGGGGTTGAGATATATATTGTTATTAGTGCAACTGCATGCAGGCTTATAGCTCTAGCACCTTTTTCTTTCATCTGAAGTCCCATTCATGGAGTGAATAAGTTTGTCCCCTATCTCTGGTATTACATTCCTAGATGTATATGGGTTGGTCATTAAGGGGAAATCCAGTGCTGTCTATTTTCTCCATCTATCTACTTATATTTCTCAGTGGCAATGTAGTACTACTTAGTTTCATCCTATCTCCACTTTTTACTTATATCTCTACATCAGCCCTAGTTCTACTCTCTTTCCATATCATGTCTCCATACTGTACTTAGTTCTGCCATCTCTCCATTTCACTAGTCATAGGTCTATCTCTCAGGGGACCTTTTTACCCATAAAGAGGATCACCAGAGGCCGCCCCTTCAGACTAGAAGAAAAGGACTTTCATTTAAAGGAACAGAGTAGGTGGTTCTTCACAGTGAGGACAGTGAGGTTGTGGAATGCACTGCCGGGTGATGTAGTGATGCTGATTCTGTTAATGACTATAAGAGGGGGATGATTTACAGGACAGACATAATATCAAAGGCTATTGTGATACTAAACTCTACAGTTAGTATAGCTATGGGCATATATGGTTTGTGTGAAAGAGTGGAGGGGTGTGTATATGCTGGGTTTAATTTGGAGGGGTTGAACTTGATGGACTTTGTCTTTGTTCAACCCTATGTAACTATGTAACTTAGTTCCACCCTCTATCCATCTCACTATATTTGTATGTCTGTAACTCAAGGGCCATGAGGTGCTTCCTAGTTCCACTCTCTTTCTGTTCTTTACTTAGTTTTGTTTCTATGGTCTGATTACTAGTTCTTATTTCTTCTAAATCTCTAAATTTCGAGGACCATGCAGTGCTACCTAGTTCCACCCTACTTCCATCTGACTACTTCTATGTCTATACCTCAAGGGCCAAGCTGTGCTTCCTAGTTCCACCCTTTTTCCATCTTACTACTTTTATGTCTATATCTAAGGGGCCATGAAGTGTTATCTAGTGACACCCTCTCACTACTTAACACTGTATATATCTGTGTTAATATCTGTGTCTCAGGGGCCATGTCATTCTACCTTATTCCACCCTCTCTCCTTCTAACTCTTACAACCCTGTATCTTAGGCCTTTCATTGACCCCCCACTCTCTCAAACTCTGTTTAGCTCTTCTGTATCCACTTTCTCTTCATGTTACTACTTATATCTCTATATCAAACTCAGTGTAAACCTCTCTCCATCTCTATATGTTCCATATATATCTCTGTTCCATACCTCAGAGTTCATGCAGTGATTCTTAGTTCTAACATTTCTCGATATCACCATGTCTTACTTAGTTCTCATTAACTATATCTCTATTTCTTGCTGATCACCTAAATACTGTAGGTTGTTATGCGGAGGTTCTCTCAGAAATATGTTGTATGAAGTGTTGATTTGGGAATTATAGAGGCAGGCTTGTTGCCTGGAGCTTTTGCCCAAAGACATATCAAGAGAATATAATATAAAATTGTCATTAAGATTTAGAAGCTTGTATGGTTCCTCGTAGGACAAATAATCTGCCTACCAATGACATTGTTACAGAACTACCTGATGCACCACCCATGTCATAGTACAGAAATGTATGTATTTAGTAATACATTACAGGTATGTGATGCGTTATTCAGGAAACCCATTATTCAGAAATCCCTGAGTTACAGAAATATTGCTTCCCATAGACTCCATTGTAATCAAATAATACAAATACGGTATTTACAAATGGTTTCCTTTTTCTGTGTAATAATAAAACAGTAGCTTGTATTTGATCCCAACTAAAATATAATTAATCCTTATTGGAAGCAAAACCAGCCTATTGGCTTTATTTCATGTTTACATGATACTCTAGTAGATCTAATCTATGAAGCTCTAAATTACAGAAGGATTGATTTTATGGAAAACCCCAGGTCCAAGCATTCTGGATAACAGGTCCCGTACCTGTATATATAT
Source organism: Xenopus borealis (assembly GCA_024363595.1). Classification (NCBI taxonomy): domain Eukaryota; kingdom Metazoa; phylum Chordata; class Amphibia; order Anura; family Pipidae; genus Xenopus; species Xenopus borealis. Next base: position 137,479,462 of record CM044440.1, on the reverse strand, counting down.
ACTGTATACAGTATAGTATATATATATATATATATATATATATACTGTATATTTATATGTAACACTATTTATATACCTATATTTATGGGTAATATAGACAGAAGAAGAAACACTGCAATAAATAAATACACGGAATGTGCCTGCTTGCTTTCTGGGACATGGAACCCTAAGACTAAAGGAAGAAAAATATAGGTAATATATAGAGTGTAAGTAATGCTTATTTAACCCTTTGTTGGTACACTCGCCTACATTGGTGCCAGTTGACATGGCGTTCAGGTGTCCTGAGCCTCTTTGCATATGTAAGATACTGGGAAATGGGAATTGCAGTGCAGTGAGGAATTACACTTAAGGGAAATTCCAGCAGGAACAAGGAACACACAAGTTGCAGTAAAACAAATATAAACTTTAAGGTTAGAACTGTAATGATTTTTACACCTTTTTTCTGAGCATTTCTACTACCGATTATGTCACTTCCGGTTTACAATGACAGCACTTCCTGTTTTACTGTAACGGCCGAAGGCTGAGGTGAGGTTGCGGACCAAGAAGGAAACAACAGTCCAAGCATCAGTCCAGATTACACGGTACAAGCAAGGTACAGGAACAAGACGTGGTCGGGGTCCCGGCAGTGGGTCAGTTCAGGCAGCGTAAAGTCGTAGTCCAGAAACAAGGCAGGGTCATACACGAGTAGAGTCTGTAGTAAGTAAAGGATTAGCACACCTAGGAACAGCAAAAGTGAACCTATAATCGGGCAAGAGTCCAGAGTCCCAGGCATCCTTAAATAGGCCCGAATTGGCGCCAAACAGATGCCGGCATCAGGACGCACGCCAACGGCGACGCTTTCAAGCACGCGCCCGTTCGAACACACGCCGGCAAATCCGCGTCTGCGCATCCATGCCTGCGCACAACTCGACGCAGGCGAAAATTAGCAGGCACCCTTACATTTACTCCTTTTTTTATGATCACGCTACTTCCGATGATGTCACTTCCGGTTTACAATGACAGCACTTCCTGATTCTTGATTGTCAACGGGACGCGGGTCCGGGTTGCGGATCGTGGGTACAGGTCGGGTCGCTGGTCCAAGCAGGTAAGAATGCGGGTCGCAGGTCCGGGTTGCGGGTTGGGTGGACCCGTGCAGGACTCTACCAGAGGGCTCTCAGAGGCAGTTGAACTGGAAATTACAGAGAGCTGTCTTTCCACAATATCACTTTTCACCTCCTGAGTTTCTAGCAGCCTGGCCAAGAACAGGATGGGCTTTCTCTGTACATCTCGGGCTCTAGACCTCTCCTCCAGATCTGCACAACATAAAACAGTAGCCTGTCTGCCAGGGCTGGACTGGGAGGAAAAAGCAGCTCATGTATTCACTCACATGTATGATATATATTTCCTACCCCAAGATTAACTAGTGATTATTAATAGATATTTCTATAGTCCATTCCCAACAATATTATACACCCTATGTGCTGCTCCCCCCTAGTTTCTATCTATTTCTACTATTTCCAGTATATTTTTTCCTTTGTGTGCCCCCAGCTAGACCCTGTACCCTGGCAGATAAGAGACTATAATTCCCATGTGTATCACTTCTCTCATGCAATTAATGCTACATATCACAGTGTAACATATACAGAATGCTTCTGCAGGGGCAATTTTATAAGATGCCCTGGTACACCCTTTGCATTTGGCTCCAAACCCTGACTTTTCCTGGACCCTACTCTTTTTCCCAAATGTCCTCTGGGGCTTCCAGCCAATCATTCATTTCCTTTCCTGTAACCAGGCTTGGTGATTTAATGGGCAGAACACGTGGAAGACATGTCTGATTGCCTACATTTATTTTGTTAAATTAAAATAATAGAAAGGTATTTGAAATTATTTCTTAGGCTGACTGGTCAAACAAATAAGAGCTTCTTGATCCTCATGTGGAAGGAGGAACATTGTAGCAGTAGAGTTTAAAACTGGCAGAATGGGGAGAGGACAGTGATCCCCAACCAGTAGCTTGTGAGCAACATGTTGCTCTCCAACCCCTTGGATATTGTTTTCAGTGACCTCAAGGCCGGTGCTTATTTTTGAATTCCAGGCTTGCAAGTTTGCATAAAAACTAAGTATAATGCCAAGTAGAGCCTCTGTAGGCTGTCAGTCTATATAGGGGCTACCAAATAACCAATTACAGCCCTTATTTGGCACCCCAAGGGATTTTTGTCATGCTTGTGCTCCTCCCCAACTCGTGTATTTTTTATATTTGAATGTGGCTTACAGCTAAAAAAGATTTGGGACCCCTGGAGTAGAAGGTTGCAATAGTCAAGGTCAGACAGACTAAAAGCATGAGGATTTCTGCAAAGCAAAAAGAACCCAGTGTTGGCAGTAGCATTAGCATGGTTCTCATTATGTGCACAGAGCAGGGAGGAATAGGGAATGAAAGCCACCTTCCAGGCATCTCTACCTTCCAGGCAAATAACAAACCAGCCATACCCTCCTCCTAGGCTATACACACCCCCAGCTGATTGGTCAGTACACTCTAGCATTGCTTTCAGCTACCATATATAGAGTGTGTGAAGTCATCTGTTCCTCCTTTTGATTATGTGCTGTGTGATGTAAGCTGCTCCTCACTATCATGGCTGTTGAAGTCTGGAGGGACAAGTGATTTGGGAAGAGAGAGAATTCCTGCAGTTTTCCTGCCTTTTAGGAAGGTTTTCCTATAAGCTGCCTGTTGGGATGGTATTGTTATGTGCTGCCTGTTTGGGTGGTTTTCCTATGAGCTGGCTGGTTGGGTGGTATTCATATAAGCTGCCTGGTAGGATGATGTTGTCAACATGAGCTACCTGTTAGGATGGTTTTCTTCTGAGCTTCCTGGTAGGAGGGTGATGCAACTATGAACTGCCTGGTAGGATGGTTTTCCTATGAGCTGCCTGGTAGTATAGTATTCTTGTGAGCTGCCTGGTAGGATGGTTCTTCTATGAGCTGCCTGGTAGGATGGCATTGTTATGAGCTGCTTGGAAGTATAGTTTTTCATTAGTTGTCTTGTGGGTTGGTTTTCCTGTGAGCTGCCTGGTGGGATTATGTTCTTATGAGCTTCCTGGTAGTATGGTATTGTCACTATGAGCTGCCTGGTTGGATAGTGTTCTTATGAAATGCTTGGTAGGATGGTGTTCATGTGAGCTGACTACTGGGATGGTGTCATCTCTATATGTTGCCTATGACCAGCCTGGTGTGATGGTGCTATATTTATGTATTGCCTGGTAGGATGGTGTTCCTTCCACTCCCTGGTAACATAGTAACATAGTAACATAGTAAATTAGGCTGAAAAAAGACTCGCGTCCATCAAGTTCAACCTTTTTTTTTTTTTTTTTTTTAATTTTACTGCCTAACAGCTAGTTGATCCAGAGGAAGGCAAAAACCCCATCCTAAGCCTCTCCAATTTGCCTCAGAGGGGGAAAAATTCCTTCCTGACTCCAAAAAGGCAATCGGACCAGTCCCTGGATCAACTTGTATAATGAGCTATCTTCCATAACCCTGTATTCCCTCACTTGCTAAAAAGCCATCCAACCCCTTCTTAAAGCTATCTAATGTATCAGCCAGTACAACAGTTTCAGGGAGATAATTCCACATCTTCATAGCTCTCACTGTAAAAAACCCCTTCCGAATATTTAGGTGGAACCTCTTTTCTTCTAAACGGAATGGGTGACCTTGTGTCATCTGGAAAGACCTACTGGTGAATAAAGCATTAGAGAGATTATTATATGATCCCCTTATATATTTATACATAGTTATCATATCACACCTTAAGCGCCTCTTCTCCAGCGTGAACATCCCCAATTTGGCCAGTCTTTCCTCATAGCTAAGATTTTCCCTTTACCAGCTTAGTTGCCCTTCTCTGTCCCCTCTCTAATACAATAATGTCCTGTTTGAGTGAGGGAGACAAAACTGTAGGGCATATTCTAGATGTGGCCTTACAAGTGCTCTATACAGTGGGACCCCCTCCTCCCGTGACTCTATGTTTAATACAAGACCTTATTGGCCCTTGATGCTGCTGACTGGCATTACTTGCTACAGACAAGTTTATCATCTACAAGGACTCCAAGCTCCGTCTCCATTATGGATTTGCCTAGTGCAGTCCCATTAAGGGTATAAGTGAATATTTTTACATCCCAGGTGCATGACTTTACATTTATCAATATTGAATCTCATTTGCCACTTAGCTGCCCAGATTGCCAGTTAGTCAAGATCCTGTTGCAAGTGCCACATCCTGGATGGAATTAATTGGGCTGATAGTTTTGTGTCAAACACAGATACATTACTTACAACACTCTCCCCTAAGCCATTAATGAACAAGTTAAATAAAAGTGGACCCAACACCGAGCCCTGAGGGTAGGGATGCACCAAATCCACTTTTTTGGATTCGCCGAACCCCCGAATCCGCCATGGAGGATTCGGCCGAATCCCGAACCGAATCCAAATCCTATTGAATAGATAGTAAAACATTTACCAAAGCTACAGTAGCAATTGGAACAACATATGTAAAGCAGGGCTATTGCCTACAGCCCATACAATGATTGTAAAACATGGTAAACACTTTTTAATTGTCAAAAGAAATGTAATATGTATGTATATCGTATACAGAAGATTAGAAGATGACCGTAACTGAATTTGAAACTTAATTCATATCATTTTTCATATTCTATTCTATACTTTAATAAAGAAAAGAAAAAGGAAAGTTTGATGTTGTACTGTTGCTTTATTAAACTTGGTTGGTTTTGCTGCAGTTTTATTTCAAGAAAAGACAGTTGAAGTAGTTAGACATAACTAAGACAAGACAACTCATCCAAAGTCCAGACTTTACAGAGACTGTATAATTGTTTATATATGCCATATGATATACTGTATGCATTTGCACTTAATACAACAAAGCAAAGCATAATATGAAATTATGAATATACTTAGTCAGTGTTGATTGTAGCACAATAAAATGTACACATACATCCAATACTTTACAAGAACTTAAGCAATGCATTGCATACATAAAATGAAAAGTAGGCCCACTGCTTGTTGTCTGCCCCATTAGTAATAGTATTTCATATTTACATTATATAGTAAGTAAGGCTTATATGATTCTGATAGGCCCTCATCCTCATGTGAATTTTTTATGTGCACACTGCACATCATCAACATCATTCATCATCATTTCTAGATTCTAGTGAGACTTGTGAGTAAGTGAGAGCCAGCAGTGCCACAAGAAAATACTACAATTCAGCAAAACAGCAGCATAAGTGAACTAAAACAAGTACAACTCAAATACTATAAGTCCTAGTGGTAGAGTTATACTGTAATAATGGGAAAACACGTTTTTATTACAAATACAAACACATCAGTTAATAGTGCTGCTCCAGCAGAATTGTGCACTGAAATCCATTTCTCAAAAGAGCAAACAGATTTTTTTATTTTGAAATCTGACATGGGGCTAGACATATATTGTCATTTCCCCAGTCCCCCAGTCATGACTTGTGCCAGCACTTAAGGATGGAATGGAAGTCAAGGAACTACTTGTTTGTCCTACTCAATATGTAACTGAGTGTGTATCAGTGGGACTTGTTTAGTTATTTTAATCTACCAGGGAGCTGTTACCTTGTGTTAGGTAAGGTTAGGGTCGGGAGCTGCTATCTGGTTTACCTTCCCATGGTTAAGTTCTATTAGGCTACTCAGGGGAAAGGTAGCGGTGTGATGTCCCTCCAACTTGCAGTACAGCAGTAAAAGAAGAGTGACTGAAGTTTTTTAGAGCACAAGTTACATGACTGGGGGCAGCTGGGAAACTGACAATATGTCTAGCCTCATGTCAGATTTCAAAATAGTAGTCTGCTCTACTGGAGCAGCTCTATTAACTGATGAGTTTTGAAGAAAAACATTTTCCCATGACTATATCCCAAGTTAACTTGCTCCCCTTCAATGACTAAGAAGCAGTGCAATGATGTAATACAAAGAACAACAAGGGTTGATTGTTGAAATATGAAAAACACAGTCACTTTTGCAGGTTCAACTATCTCTATCAGTCAAGTGATCATATAGTTAGCACACCTTATCATACATGTCAGGTATAACTTTATCAGAGAGAAAAACGACGGGGTGGAATTTTGTACTTTGGTTCTAGGAGATTTACCAGTTCAGTAAATCCAGCATCCTCAACAATTGAGTAAGGCTGCAAATCTACTGCCATCATCTTTCCAATAGCAGTGTGAATTTTAACTGCATGAGAGTTATCAGATGCCCACTGATGTTTCGCTTTTGTTAATTGTTGCTTGCTTTAGGTTGGCAGTGTGGACACAAGTAGATTTCTGGCTGTGTTCTGGTGGACTTGGAGATATAGTACTGGAAACCTCTGCAGATGTGCCTGGAGCAAAACATAGAATTTTTTTATACTCTGAATGCCTCACAGAGTAGATGAATTACCTGCTGAATGCCTCACACGTAGATGTTTTAACAGTGGTGATGTGGTATATTGTTTTGCTTCCTTGCCACCTCCAGATAATCCTACAGAACAAATACTACATTTTGCTTTTGTTGAATCTCCCTCTTTCACTGTGAAATGTTTCCAGACTGGACTGTTTTTTGAGATTTTTTCCATTAGCTGCACTTCTCTATAGCCTGCAGGTAACACACAACACAATAAAAAAATCTCAGTCTCAAAACTGTCAATGACCGCCAGGCTGCCTCCTCCATCAACAACATCATTCACTTTGTTTCATTTTACTGCGAGTGTGTATAGTAGTACCTTGCATTAGTATAGTAAGTAAACAAGTGTGGGCATGGGCAGGCACTCCTGCTTTACACTATACTAGTAGTAATACTAATATGACTGATGATGATATCATGATTCATGATTTGACAAAGAAGAACATCAACATTTGTTTGTTTCCCTTACTTACCTTACCTTGAGTGAGGCTTGGCTGGGTGATGAACTGATGATGAATGATGTTGATGATATGCACTGTCACTGCCACTGATAATGAGGATCTGCACCGGGTCAAACTTATGGCCATAGATGGTCTAGTGCTAACGGAGATGTATTCAATTTCAGCACAGGAACAACTCAGACTGCACAGATTTTTTTCAGACTATTACAAAAACAAACACATTCACACAACAATGATAAATATTTATATATGGCATATTGGCATATGCTTTGCATGCAGGTACCATTTGGGCACCCTTTGTCCCTGTACACTACTGAATAACCACATCCTACCTGCCACTTTTCTGCCATTATTCTGATTTAATTAATTTAATTTTTATTTAATGTATAAAAATTATTAAAAAAAATTAAATTAATATAAATGATTAATGAATGATGACTAAATTCATTCACCATCACTGTAATATCCAATTGATTCCTATTCCAATATACATACATAAGCAATTCGAGCAACCAATAAATATATGTAAAAAATAAAATAGATTAAAAAAGTACAACTACAAGCCCCCCACATCATATACAGTTTAAGGCATGATTATACACAGTTCTTGGACTTATTTGTAGTATAGAGTTGGCACTTGCCTTCACATTATATACTGTGACGCACTACATCATAAACATTTTTTTCTGTAACACCTAAGTGCTTGGTGGTTACAGTACAGACAGAGACATCATATTGCACTTGTAATAGTTACCCCAAAGGTCCAAACTGTCCTGCAGACGTACTTACAAGGTTAAAGCAGCTAGGCACATTCCATTGCTACGCAGCACTTGACCCGCTCTTCTCCTACACTGCCCACGCTGTGAAAAAAGAGCGGCAGAGGACACAGCAACTATCACAGGGGAGGGGCAGGGTGGAAGAATGCAGCACGTTAGCAACAGCTTCCCATAGGACAGCACATCTCGCGTAGCTGCCGCGTGGGAGTGACAAACAGGGAAGAGGAATCCGGACCTGAGAAGAATCCTGTGTGCAGGCAGGTAATCATCATCAAGCGTACGCCCAAGGCGCGAATCCTGTGTGCAGCGTCATCAAGCATGCGTCAGAAGGTGCGCTGGATAGGATTCGGATTCGGTTCGGTGCTGAGTGTGGATTCTGCCGAAACCGAATACTTTAAAAAATGGCTGGATTTGGCCCGAATCCCGAACCGAATACGCGATTCGGTGCATCCCTACCTGAGGGACCCCACTAAGAACC